>JAOVVB010245586.1:0-21189 GCA_028570985.1 Heterobranchus longifilis | reverse complement strand
CTACTACTACAATTACTAGAACTACTACTACACCAACTACAGCAGCAACAACTACTAGAACTACTACTACATCATCAACAACAACAACAACAACAACAACAACAACAACTACTACTACTACTACTACTACAACAACTACTACTACAACACCACCACCAACAACAACAACAACAAAGTATACACTTTTTGTGTAGACAGATTAACGCATAAACACAGTAGATCTGCTATCTGATCTGCACATTTCTGTAATTTAGCTGTATGTAAACATTTACTGAAAGCTTCCTCCTATTCAGAAGATTTGATGTTTCAGGACGTGAATCCCTCCCATGCATCAGAGTTTGGAGGGCGGCCAATCATTGAAACAGTCGCTGTGGCAGGTGATCCTGTAAGGATGTGAGCCGCCACAACTGCATATAAGTTGATGCACAGATACAGGCAGCAACAATAACTACAGCACCAGGTGGTGATGTTACGTGTCTCAAGTCTTTGTTTAATTTAAGGAAGGAATGCAAACAGCTTTGAACCTGCATTCATTGGCCAGTTGGTTGCAGCGCAACAAGCTGTAAATGTTGACATATCACTTTTTAAAGTTATGGATAATTTGAACTACAGCCATTTTTTTTCTGTAAAACATTTTTTTTCTGTTAAAGGCAGTTTTTTCTCGCCACTGTCACATTGTAACGCTTGTTCTTGGGTGATGTTGGACATTTGCAGGTTAAATATAATTTTCTTCCAGATTACAATTTTTTGTCATATTACAAAAACATTTCTAATCATAGTCTGTGGAAATTGACAGAGAGGTCGTGGTGGATGGATGGATCCCAAAAACATAGTTTTTCACCCAGGAGACTGTGGTTCGTGTCCCGTGTGAAACCAAAAGTCAGTGTTGTTATTTTACAAGCTTAATATTTCGATACCTAACACGTATGTATTTTAACCCAAACCGCAATCATTTCCTAAACCCTTTGTATCAATTCCGAAAATTAACGAGGATACAGTTTAGTTGTACGGGAATGTAATTTTGCAGGAGAAACCCACAGATGAATGACAGTGATGATGGATTTATACGATATATATTTTTCTCTCAGTAAGAAAGTTTAAAAAACACTGGAGTTTCGATGTTTTCCTTTGTCAGTTTCTATCTGGGATTCCTTGACTGGATGCTCTCCAGACGTGTGACACAGCTTGTTTTTGTAGATGACTGTTACTTTCCTTTATAGGCCTACTGCTAACACTGCACTGTATGTTTTGCTTGGAATTACCTGAACACCATCTTGTTACTGGCATAAAGCCCTTTGGATTACTGAAGGTGTTTGTCCAACAGAGAATGTCAGACAGGGAAAAGCTCTCAGCACTGACATGGAAATTGTAGGTTTATGAAAGAGGGAGTGAGCTGACGTGCAAAACAAACAGCACTCTTCCTTCTTTTGTGAAATCCTCTGGGGAGGTTTCCCTGCAGAACTTCAAAATCACTGGTCGGTCAAAGATCTTATCAAGGACATCCTAAATGAGTTTTTCTGATAAATACAGTGCTGACTGAATCTCTATTGATCAGACAACATTCAAACATTTCAGACAGCTCCTGCACCCCCCCTCAGCCACAGACTGGTGTAAGGTTTCTGCCTCCCATCTGTGCGGCTACATGCCTCTCCTGCCCCCCTGTCTGTTTTCCCCGCTAATGGTTGCGTTCAATAAAAATGCACAGAGAAGTCTTTCTAACTCTCGCACTCAAGTGACCTTTGACACATGCAAACTCTGTTAGAGTAAGCCGGTTGAGATAAGACTTGATCATGAGGAATACAATTAAGATGTCTGACTTTCTCATAAGTTACTGAGACAGCGTAATGGCTTTTACGAATTTTTGGCATCGCCACTCTCTTCTAATAAGTCTTTTTCAGACTTTATTTGTTAGCTGTCTGTCCTTTCTGGGAATATTCTGGTTTATTTACTCTCGTAGTGAGTGAGTTGAGATCTCTCTTTGTAAGTCTTGTAGTCTCGTGTTACAGACCTAGCTCCACAGCGAGGGAAAAGTCTGGATTCAATGTGCTTTCACTCCTGGATAGTTTATAAAAACTCCCTGGCCTGTTTGCATTTCGTTTAAACCAATCACAGTCGTCCTGGGCAACGCCACGCCCCGACAGCGCCTCTGCAAAATAGTGTCGGGAGGGAAACCGTTTCGGTGTAACACCAGGCGATTGTGATGTTATCACACGATTGATTACGTTATGAGTGCCTGTCATCCTGATACATATGGGTCGGTAGGGGCATGCTGGCCCGTATTGAATGAGATTGTGACTGCAGCAATGGCGGAAGCCAGGTGACGACGTAAAAAGAGCGTCACAGAAATGCAGATGTATATGTTTTGTTAAAGTGAAAACTGAAATCTACCAAACTTGTTATCAGAATAGGCTGGTATCATCCCCATTCAATACGCTGATAAGAGCCTTCTGGACCTTCGAGTGTGGGCCCCTACTGACCCATATGTATCAGGATGACAGGCACTCATATTAGTGCATTAAATCGTGTGATAACATTGTAGATCTTTATAATCATTCACCGAAAGAACAGCAGGCCTGCCTTATTGCACAATCCAAATCTTCAAAACTTAAACCTTACTTCCTGTCTCCGGGCTGTAAGGCTTTATCCAGGTCTTGCAACCTCAGATCGCTTTTGGCTTCTTTCGTGGGTTGGTTACAAAGATAACTCTTTCAATTAGGGATGGTCAGCATCCCTCTTTATTCACTATTTGCACCTTAAAGGAATAGTTCAACACGTATAGTATGTTACTATACAGTATATTTTCAGAGACAAACCAGGGACCATTTAAAATCCACCCGAGGGCCGCCTTTGGTGACCGGCCCAGACTTTGGACATGCCTGTGCTAAGCTAAGCTAAGCTAACCAGCTGCTGGCTGTAGCTGGTATCGATCTCCTCATCTATCTCTCCGCCAGAAAACGAATAACTGTATTTCCCGAAAACTATTCCTTTTATATTTAAACAGGAACAAACAAGCACATACTTTTAAGGGCACATCCTCACACATGCACATGAATACAGAGTGCAAAAACAGGGCGATGTTTACCACAATTTCAAGGGGTTATCTGTAATGCAGGAAGTGCGTGTGTAATGAAGGAAGCCTAACTAAAAAGATAAACACACCACACCTCGTACTGTCTTGTCCTGTCAGATCCTGTCTCACTCTGCCTGACTGTTGCCACTGCCTCTGGGTCAACAGGAGTGGCAGCTGCGTATTACCTGACTTTTGTTTTGTTTTTTTTAAATCGCCACCAGGCTTAGCTTTTATTGTCCCGAAAGCATCAAATCTGTTGCAGCACTCCTCGTTGAAGGGAATTCTATATCCATGTGCAAACTTCTAAAAAAAAAAAAGCCCTCTGAAACTAGGCGTGTTCAATGCACACAATTATCTCAGTTTGAGCGTGTGTTCACAGGAGAGAGATGCACTAACCGACACTCCTTAAGCATACCTATGAACACACATTATATCATAATTTCTTAAAAGGGCATTTCCTTGATGAAACTATTAAGTCATCTTTACCTGTCACTCCCACACATACTAATGAAGGGCACACGCAAACAGACATGTGGAGACACACCGAAAGAAAGTGAGAAAGACGGAGCGTGATGTGTTTACTTTATCAGCTCGTCGTGGAACGGCTCGAACAAAAGGCCCCGTTTTTTTGGCCGCACAATACTCCTTGCAGGTTATTTCTGGTGCCCCGGTGGTGGAGAAGGATGAAAGACCAGCCACAAAGGAAAGAATGTGGTTCCTGTTGTGGTCTTAGGGGGTCATGGGCGAGTAGATGTGGGGGTGGGTTGTCTGCCTTTTCACATTGGGTGGCCCCTGGGGTGCATGAGTCAAGGTTTGCTGTGGGAGGAGGGGTGAAGGCAGGGGAAAATGGGTGTTTATAGGCAAGAGCTGAAGGGGTCACAGGGATGAGTTACGTTATGAGAACTGGCCGATACAAAGGACGCCACCTCGGTATAACCCGGCCAAAGATAAGATCGTTTTAAGGAATTTTAAGACAGTCGAGCTTTCACTGATGTCATGTTTAAAGGTCCCGTATTTTAAAGAGTGACATTTCCATTTCTATTGTGATTATAAAGCAGGTCTAGGTGCCATGTAAATACCGTGAAAGTATCAAAGTGCTCAATCCACAGAGAAACGCACACAGCCCATATTCAGAAACTGTGCTTTTTAAACGAGCCATCAGGACTTCTGTAAGGTTGTGATGTCACAACTATATTCATTCCCGGCTGCAATGAGACGCAGAGAGCGTAAACTTTAATTGACCCCGCGGACAAATAAAGTGTTCTGAATTGAATTGAATTGAATTGAATTGAGGTGTGGAAGACCTGGTAACACTGACCACTCACAGCTGACTGGGCTTTTTCGGGAAGGGGGCTTAAAGAGACAGGTGCTAAAATTGAACATTTCAGACAGAGGGTGAATACAGGTATATTCAGACAGACAGCATGACAAAAATGTGTTTTTTTTTTTTACATTAAAGCATGTAAACATGAGCATAATATGTGACCTTTAACACTGACTCAAAATGGTGATGTAATTTAACTTTGCTAAAGTATTTGACAGCAGCAGTCACTGACGCTGAACTCAAGTCCTGACAATTACCCCTAAGGGACATCTTGGCCTCTGCTAGTAACAAAACAAATACTGACAGAGGAGACACATGCCATGTAAATCCCTGTGGTAACATTGACTTCACTGCTTGTGTACAGTAGATGTGTGCACATGTGTGCGAGGAACATAATGTCCTCGCTTCTGTGGATATTTACAGTGTTAATATCATGTGCTGTGACACTGTAACATCCTGTTATACGTGATAGCCTGATACTGTGCTGTGAGTGTTTTTTTCCGTCGTAGTTTTTGTGCACATGCTCCGCTTTTGGCATGCAGCCATAACTGCCATCGAGAGACGCTGCCACAGAATCTAGTTCTGCCACTGTCTGTCTGTCTGTCTGTCTGTGTTCACGAAAGCCACAGGGCTGTCATTATCACAATTTCTTTATTGATTCAGATCTTCTATCGGCATCGGGAGTTGGATTGACGCCAACCCAAACACAAAGCAATCCAGACAGAGTAAAGATGGCACAGAAAGGCACAGAAAGCATGAAAGGGCACAGAAGAACCTTTTCACTCAGGGAAGTGAGACAGACCTACCTTTTCAGTCTCATTTGTGTACATATTTTTGTGCATATTGTTGAGTGATTGCATTCAAATATATCATGGCATGCAAATGCAGACGAATCTTTTGTGATGATGATGGTGGCAGAAATCCAAAAGAAAACAATCATGTTTTCAATTTCTGGGTCTTTTTTTTAACTTTCCTCACTTTCTTTTGCTCCATGTGGTTGCGTGTGTGCAGCCTAATGGGCCGAGTGGTCTGGGACCCTGTGGCTGCTTTGCCTGGGAGGCTGGCACACAACAATACAGGAAGCCAGCACTTATCTGAACGGGATGGGGAGGAGGGACAGTCAAGACGAGTCAAGAACTGTGCAGGATTGCTCATAAAATGTCCCCAAATGAAGGTAATCTTTCTTCAATTATAAATCTAATGAAAACAATCTTTGCACAGGAGAGGACGGCATGTGGGAAACAGAGTGAGAGAGAGAGAGAGAGGCCGCAGATCCAGAGGATGTTTGGAGTTTACACTGAATGTCGGTTTACTGATTTGTGTGTTTGTTTTCCTGCGTGGTGATGACATGCACGGCTTTGCTGATGTGTTATCATGCAGAGGAGTTGACTGTAGTCTCAATAGCATTTTTGCTACAATTTTCCTGCAACAAAAGTGTGAATTTACACTATGTCAGCATAGTATAGTGAGCATATAGGTGCACATTTCACACTGTTAATAAGTTTCAGTGCTATTCGGTGTTCTGAAATGTTGATTCAAGTTTGCATACTCACAGAGCTGATATGGCTCCAGGGCAATAGTCTCTAAAAGTATAAAAAATGATTTGTTTGTTAATTAATATGAATGCTCTCTGTTGTGAAATTATTTTCTGCTATAAATCACACTGATATAATCTTTATTAACTGTTGGAATAACCTGTTATGCATGTCATTAAGGCAGCATGCAGTTCTACTTTAAATGTTCGTGACATGGTTTTATAAGATTGTTCACAACCAGGCCTGCATATACCGATGTGTGCGTCCGATGAACGCTGACCCATGGGTTTACCTTTAGCACTGTAGCGACTGACGCTGTCTCGCGCCGGCCATCTCGGAAAAGCTCGATAAATCTGAACTCCGATGAGAGCTCCTCTGAGATAAGAAAACGTGTTGCATTGCTTTGTCTTGTGCAACTTTTTGTCAATGAGTCTGGGAAACATCAACAGACAGACAGATGGATTCTGTTTTAGTCTAGGTAGTATGTCTTATGATTCAGCAGGTCAGCAGGGCCCACATGTTCCTTCAGGGTCTCTCTGCCTGTTTACATCACGTACACGAAAGCATCGTTTCCACCAACCACTTTGTGTGTAGCAGCTTTGGTAACCCATATAAACATACCATACAGGTACCTAAACCCTAGATCTGTTTTGCGTTTCCACCGCAGACTACTTTTGAATGTAAGTTAAAATGTGGGTTACCAGTCAACAGACTGCAGTGTTTCTAACTCTGCCTTTTAGAACCGGAGGGGTACTCAAAGGCAACAGAGGGGTGACGAAAAAATGAAATGTTATGGAGTGATTCTTCTGGTACCATCCACAACTTCTGACAATAGAAAAATAACTGTTCTAGTGTGAACTGAACTGGATTGAACGTGGCTAAACAGTACTGGAACAACAAGACCCCAAACTAAACCTTTTCCCCAAAAATTTCAGAATGGCAAAGAGATTGATGTCAGGACATCAGGTAATAACAGCAGATTTCTCAACCTTAAGAACTCCCTAATAATTTGCTTTCACATTTATTGAAAGAGCTGTGTAATGGTACTAATAGGAGCTGATAGTGTTTGAGTGTAGGGAGAATAAAACTGAACAAGAGGGTTGTTTTTAAATTCCTGACTTGGTAAAATAATCTCAGCAAATCAGCTGCTCTGCCCCTGCAGGGTTTGTATACACACTGGAGGTAATTGAGAGAGCAGAGCCTTGTTGGAAAACACAGCAAGCCGTAAACAGGTTTGGGTAAGGCCGCACGTAACTATTCATGCAGTGATCCGAGGCCTTTGCATCTGGCCTCCAACAAATAAAAAGCACACGACAAATTGCATTCAAGTGCAATGTTAATGTACACAGAAACACAATATATTTACAGCTAAGGGGGGGGGTGTTACATGCCCTTCCTCAAATGCCATTCTATTGCACTGTGCTCCAGTAAAAAAGACATCTAGATGCCTATCTGGCAGAAGGACAGGAAATTTGAGAAGCCATAACCAAACCAATAAGCCCAGCGATGATTATTCAACACCCTGGCCGAGAGGCAGCTGTCAGGGATACGCAGTCAAACACTCCCCGCGGCTTTGAACCTGAGCAGAGCCTTCGGGGGGGAGAAGATAGATGGAGCTGGGTGGAGAGCGACATGGCTCTGACTGCAGCATGGCAGCTGTGTGTGTGTGTGTGCGTGTGTGTGTGTTCTTAGACGGCAATATGGCAGTTAACCTTCCTTCTTCTACCAGCTGAAACGACAGAGAATAACACTTCAAATGTTTGACAAAGACAGGTGACAGAGGGAGTATACGTGTGTGTGTGTGTGTGTGTGTGTTTATATCCTTTGATAACCCCTTCCTGACCTTTCTATCAGGGGCTCATCTTCTAATAGCCCTTGTCAGGGCCACTAATCATTTCACAGACTGTTGCACAACACCTTTCACTGGCTCCAAGGAACAAACTGTGCTGCCAATAACGCTCATACTTAATAAAGGCATCCTCCCTGTGCCACGCACACACACACACACACACACACACACACACACACGCACACACTCACAGAGTTTAATGACCGTGTGTAACACTGAGCATGTACAGGCTAAATCCAGTAACCGAAATAATAAAGCCCATCATAAAAATCATGTAATTTGTGGGGAAACACCATGTAGCCTCATTACAGTGCAGAGCCAGCAGATGGCACCATTTTTCTGTTATATGTGCATGATGTGATGATGAGTTCAATGTGCAGTCCAGAAGTCTCATTTTAAATACTCATTTAGCCCACAAACTGCACAGCCGGATCGTAGTTATATTACATATAGTGACTATATGACTCTCCCTAGGTAAGTTTTGTGTGAGTGATCTTAAAATAAAAGGTTATTTTGTGGTATTTTTTGTGTGTCACATTGCTGCACTGGACGTCACAATCATGAACATATAATTTAATTAACCTTATGCTGTTTATCAGGCAATTAATTATGTTATTTATTAATCATAAAACACATGCAGACCTCCAGAGAAACTCCTCTGATGAGTGATCTCTGAGGTTACTGCTCCCTCTTCTGACTCAGAAAATATCACAGGTATAGCTCACTCCACTCTGTAAATAATGTGACAGAGATGAAGTAAAAAAGTGTTAGAGTATTTATATATTTAAGTCTGAAATTGCTTATATGACATTAAATAATATGTGTTGTCAGTCTCCCGTGTGCCGTAATCCAGAGCAAGAACCTGAATAGATGTTAATCAAATTATATGCCAGTATACAAAGCAAACAGCAGCCACTTTAAACATTAGTCTAATTTCTTTACATGCTATTTTTCTGAAAAAAATAGGCAACAGTACTGGGAGCAGGAGACAAAAGGGAGACACCTTTTTTCATTACAAGTCAGAAAACGGGGAGGACTTTTAGAAAGTAGGAAGTACGGGACAGAAAGAGAAGTGATGTTAAATGAAATGAGGAAAGTTGGGTTAACAGCTATTTCAGTAAACTGTATTTAGAGTATTGAGAGAAAAGGAAAGGAGTAAACATGGTTGTTTGATTTCCTGAGAGAATCTGGACTGATTAAAAAAGGCTCCAGCAGGAAGGTTGATGCAGTAATGGAATATCTCCAGAAGGAGGCAGCGGTGCACCACTGTGGATACCAGCTGCCATTAAACCCCAAAGAAGAAGAAGATTTGAAAAGAAATGGTGGGTTTCACGGTTTTATTACACATCCATGGGTCTAACTAACATGCTAAGTGCTAACATGCTAATGGAGATGGTGGCAGCTGCATGCACTCAGGAACTTTTACCTTCAGTGAGGTGTGTGAGGCCTTTCTGCTGTGTGTGACTACAGAGCCTCATTCACCTCAACATGTGGAGCAGTGGAGTTTCACCTGCAGCAGATTGATGTCCACACAGGTGAGCAGGTCTGCAATAACACACTCACTGTGATGGTTGTAACTCTCCAGAGGAGAAGCATTGTGTGCATGTGTGTGTGTCCTGCAAGTTGTGCAGCTCTCTTTTTGCTTTAATGTGTTTGTGGCTGCAGCCGCTGTGCTGTTTATATTGTTGGTGCATCTCTGTGCTGTTTATATTGTTGATGCATCTCTGTGCTGTTTATATTGTTGATGCATCTCTGTGCTGTCTGCTTTGGTGATGTTCGATTCTGCTGTTAACTCTAAGTGTCAGGTTGTTTAATTTCTGTAACTTAATGTTTGTTACACCCGCAGTGGTGTCCACCTGTTATTGTCTGAGTTGTCCTCTTTAGTAGTAAGGTTACACTGAGTACAGCTGTTGTATAATTGATCATCAGTTGTGTGCACAGGCTGCAAAGTGTGTCCATAGAAAATGAATTTATTGTTTGTTTGGGCTATGTGGTGTGATGTTTATATGTTGACATGTGAATGCACTTTATTTTGTAGCGTAAATCTTTACTTTAATAGTTCTATCATCATCATCATCATCATCATCATCATCATCATCATCATATACAATACTCCAACCCCCCTTTCCCTTTTACAAAAATCTTTAAAGTAGCAGTACTTTTACTTGAGTTACTCTTTTCATCCCTGCTTTAAAGCATCCGCCAAGTTGGTTTCCACCACATTCAGCAGACATGACACTCAACAGTAGGCCTACTTTTATTAATTTATTTGTTGTTTATTCGGCAGGGACAATGCACAATACATATATTGCACCAGAATATAGTTAAAAGCTAATTTACACCTGTAGTCCCTGGGCAGAGGCCTGCAAATCATTGATCATCTAACATCTTACCTCTACTGCTGCACAGATAGTTTTTGTTTTTGTTGTTCAGGATTTGAGATAAATATCTTGGAGATGGCATCTGGCCCAGTTGGTTTTTAATGCTGTGATTACTACTGACTAGTGGTCAACTGATATGGGATTTTCAATGGCCGATGCCGATATCGATATTTAGAGAGCAGGGCGGCTGATGGTCGATTTATAGTTCCAATTTTGGTTTTGGGTTGGGTTTTTTTTGCATCTGATAAAATAGCCTACAACAATTTAAAAATAATCTTAACAATAGTAATTGCAAATGTGACACAAAATTGCTGAACTTAAATGAACATTTATTTACCACTTATTCAACAGATAGCAGCATCTCTTTGTTTCTGGAATAGTTTTTGATCCTTTTGTAGATCTGCACACTCTGCACTTTAATCAGCCTTGTGATCTGAGGCCGACCGAGAAAATTCCGTATCTGATACCATTAGAGGCAAAGGAGAATTTTAAAGTATCTGGACTGAATTGTCCTTTGTGGACCTTATGTTTTGTTAACTGTAGTCTGGCTTACCGGGTGAACAGTAATTGGATAAAGCCTTACTTCCTGTGTGGACAGGAAGTCCCTCCCCGTTCCCAAAGTCCCTTCGCTACAGGAAACAACAACAACAACCTATATGTTGAAAAAAGTATAGAAAAATATCTGGCCTGCTCTGTTCTTTCAGTGAATGATTGTAAAGATCTACAAAGAATTGTGGACGATTGTGATTGGTTTAAGGAAACACAAACAGGCCAGGGAGTGTTTTTCACTATCCAGCAGTGAAAGTGCATTGAATGTGGAGATACGTCTGGCTACGTGAAACTGTTGTGTTTGTTTTTGCTACGTGAGACTGTTAACTGAGACAAACTGGACCAAGCAGGGATTACATTTTGCATTTTCTTTTCTCAAACCAAAATAAAATGATTCTCCTTCGACATTTAACAGGAAACTACTGGTGGGAACAGCCAATTTAGCCTTATCCCAACTCACCCTTTTCATTTGGGGCATAGCCTATAATTGATGAATTACTTAATTTACCATAAATGGATTAATAGTGGAGTGTAGATGGGAGGAAAATGGAGCGAACCCCCCTGAGAGTGCTCTCTGTGTCCCAGAGGTCTTATCAGTTGCCCTCCGTGTCCCTTATACGGCCCTATTTGCTGCTGACTGTCACCCAGCCAGATAGATAGAGGTCTAATAGAGACGCCTGCGCTCTGTTAAGTGATTGAGCTGTAAATACAGATTGACCTGCTAAGACTCTCATCATCTGTAAACTCATTCAACACTCTGCGTCCTCTCTCCCTTGATGTCTGGAAGAGTCTGAATCATTTCCATCACTGAGCGGGGGGGGGGGCATCTCTGATCATGAGATAGAGAGTGAGCCATAGATGAGTGTGTGTGTGTGTGTGTGTGTATATAAATGTGTATGCGAGAGGGTGCTGGAGCGTCAAACGACAGCCCTGAGATGATCTTCCCATCAGCCCCACCGAGAGCAGAGATTGTCCCAGAGAGAATTTATGGAAATAGTCATAAAACGTGAAGACTTCAGTAATGGGATATGTCGATAAAACCCACGGCGGCACAATCTACGGCAGTTTACTGAGGAGATGAGTGGCCCGGCTGTTAGACAACTCAAATCTAATTTTCTCAATAAAGCCCTGTAAGTCAACAACCCTAAAGCTTCCATAAATCATATAACAGGACAGATTAATCAAGACCGTATTTATTGTTATGGCAGAGTGCCACTGCAGCATTAATCCTGTGTGCTCTAATGGCAAAATTAGCTGCTTTCCTTCTGTAATGTGGATCATCTCCTTTCTAGCTCTGCAGTTATTCAAGGCGTCATGTTTTATACACCTTTTAATTTTATTTATTTATTTATTTTGTCATGTACGTGATTCAGACCTGCTGAGTGACATGAAGAAATATTCACTTTTATTTATTTTATTTTATTTTGCTGTAACCAAAAATCTGTTTTTGTCTTTATATTGATGCTGAACTTTAAGTCTGATGGAAAAAAAAAATCTGATGTGTAACCTGAATACATTTCTAAAAGATTAAAGTAATATACTAACAATAATAATATCTAAACAATGTCACAGTTAATTCTAACTCAATTGAATTATGATGATTAAAAGAAAAGTCTCATGAATGAAGGCATGCATTGTTTTCATTGTAATTATTGTTTTAGGTTTTATTTTGTTTTTAAGGAGCATATAGGATAATATAAGACAGGAAAAATAACTGTATCATTTAAATGGTGATGGACACTTGTGTTGTGGGTGTATCTAATGGAGATTATGTAATTAGGAAATTGATTTTAGTGTTAGGCATCTATTTTCAGACAATTAAGAATCATAATTATTATAATAGCTTCCCTCCTCCCTCAAAGATTGGCTCTTGTGCATTTATTAAATGTAATGTGGGAAAACATGTGATGCTGTGAGTCTGAGCTGATACATCAGACATACAAAGTGAAATCCAAAAAAAAGGATTTTGGCAGTGACTTATTCTTGGTGCTTTATTCCCTATTCCGTACTGCAAGTGTGAAATCAATAAGGTCAAAACGATGGCAGGTCGTTTTAATTTCGGGGAATGTATAGTCATATCTTATTAAGAGCAGTTAATGACCCACAGTCCCCCCCGGCAGATGATCCCCAGTTAAACTTGCCAGAATTATTGGCGATTTTACGAGCAGTAATTTTGAGCATTTAATGAAGAATTCTTAATGTGCATTGACTTCTGAAAATCTGTAAACTCTTTAACCTTTTTAGACAGCATTTATTATTTCAAGATTTCTGGATTTAAGTTGATATTAATCAGAACTGTATGAACTGCAAGTACAGATGTGGATCGTCACCACTGCCAGGAAAACTGAAGATGGGCGTCACAGCTGTAGGAATGTGCAATTTAGTGCCACTGCTCTGAACTGTATACCTGAAAGACAGAATATCCCCCCCAGAGTCGGTCCTTTGACTGTTGGATGCTCCACATGGGCAGTGATGCCTGCAGAGCCAGACAGCCAGGACGGACGCCTTATGAAAGCCAGCGACTCCTCCCCCCCCCGGGGGGAAGGAGAGGACCCACACCGTTTTACTAGCACAGAAGGGCAATAAGTGCTAAAGGAAAACAATTATACCCCAATCATTTCCGATTCTTTGGCAGTCATGGGCCAAAACAGGATGAAGGTTACAGAGCAGCAGAGGGCAACTATGATGTGTTCAAGAGCTTTAAAAAAAACTGCACTTTCAGACAGAAGTCTCAGACACTAATGAAGAAAGTGATGCTTTAAATGTGATTCGCAAAAATGGCTCAAAATGATAAAGATGGCGGATGTGATTTTGCTTTTAGAAAGTTGAATGTATGTGACATATTGTGTGTGGGAGTCTGTTCCCTTGTTGTTGTTGTTGTTGTTGTTGGCAGGTTTAAGTTAGGTCACTTATGCTAAAACTGCTTCCTTAAAAGTGCTTCCCCAAATTACCACCCAAATAATACCACACAATATTTATCATGCACAATATCACTTTGCTTTTTTAGCATACGTATTTACATTGATCTTACTTTTATAGTTATTCTAGTACTAGTATTAACATTACTCCTTATACACTTTATATTTCTTACTTTATTGGTTTTGTGTGTGTGTGTGTGTGTGTGTGTGTGTGTGTGTGTGTGTGTGTGTGTATATATTAAATGTATGTTGGCACAAGAATTTCTTTCAGGATTAATAAAGTTCTATTTTATCCTGTGTTATCTTATCAAATCAAAAGTATCTGCATAGATAGATAGATAGAGGTACTTTATTAATCCCAATTTGGGATATTTTTTTGTTACCGTAGCAGGTATTGCACAACAACAGTAAGATATACATATAAAATACAAATAAGAAAATTCAGATAAAATAAAAAATAACATAAATATATAAGTCAAAATATAAAGAATATACAAAATACACTATAAATATACTAAATTACTACTACTACTGATAACACACTATATACATATATACAATATACACAACAGACAGGTTATAAACAGGATAACATATGTACATAGAAGACTGGTGCAAAGTAATATGTACCAAGTTATTGAAGTAGCAGAAAGAGTGGAGTCTGGATGAGACAGAAACTATAGAGATGAGAGTTCTGTTAGACAGAGGGGAGGTGTTGTACAGAGTTCTGGCTTTTGGCAGGAATGTTTTCCTGTAACGGTCCTTGTATACAAAGACAATACAGATGAGTGAGAAAATGTCCCCCCCCCACCTTCACCCATAATTTGGGTGAACTAACCCTTTAAAAACTGCATTTTAGGAAGTGCAAGTGCATTTATACAAATATAACTTCAGGTTCCTGAAGAACATGTTGGATCTCAGCGATCTGCATCCTCTGTTCAAAGTTGATGTCCTGTTTATTGCGGCGGGTTAAAGTACAACACAGCTGAGCTGTCGCCTCAACATACTGAGGTCTTTATTTGAGGCGGTGGTCGTGCTCGGTGTCAGAAGTGAAGCGGCTCTGGGGGGACGCATGAGCCTGGATCAACAGTAATCCTCCTCCCATGGAGGTCACAGTCTAGTTACAGGAGGCAAAGGTTCCCTCCGCTGTTTTCAGCCCAACTTCCATTAGCAATCTGTTAGTCGCAGTCCATTGAGAGGGAGGACTGCTGCACGAGCTCCTGGGAGCACACAAACATACAAAGACCCACGCACACACACACACACACACGCTCACGGCACAGACCTTGTTTGATGAAAAAGAACAATTAAGGGAGAAATGAGGGAGAATCATCAGGGGAAATGGCTGATGAAGACTTTATTGATTAGAGCAGCTCCACTGATCCAGCTCTCACTGTAGCAATTACCACCAGCCGCTAGTGGGGGCCTCGTGGTGCAGGGGCCCGTTTGAAGACCACGACGTGAAAGACGGGGAGAGAGGAAACATTTTTGAACTATATTTGACAGAAAGCAACAACATTATCCTCCAACATTATCAGAAGCATGTCACTAACTTTTCCATAAAATTAATTGTTTTTAAGCATAATTACATGGTTTTTAGATTGAATCATCTGCAATTTGATATAATTTTCTTATCAAACAGCGACAGAATACTAATTAAAAATAGCAGAGGCAAAATACATAACAGCATCAGGGCCGTTTCTAGCTTTTTGGGGGCCAATGCAAAATATTGTTTGGGGGCCCCTATTTTGTGAAACTATGGTGTGTGTGTGTGGGGGAGAGGGGGTTCCAAATCTAATCCTAAAGTGATCCGGGGCCATTTAACATTTAACATTAAATGCATCATGGTGCAATTTAAGAGGAGAAGAGGCTAGATCCATGAAGAACTCTTAACATATTATAAGTTCAAATCAAACAACTCGAGTTGAACCCGGCACTGTCAACCTACAGAAAATGATAGCAGATTAGGAAACACTGAGGCGCCCCTACATCAAGAAGCCAGGATTTACCGAATCTGCATTATAACATCTCCCAGATACGCATTAATGAGATGGACGCTGCATATTCCTTAAAATGTTTATTTTAAATGTTAGGAATACATTTGTCTTGTTAAGGAATCAAAATGTGTGTTGTTGAGTGAGAGACCGGTCATTTTAGTTTCCAAAAAAAAAAGCCTCAAATAGCAGCTTGGGGGCCTTATGCAACCGCTATAGTCTGCACATAGCAAGAAACGTCCCTGGATAGCGTATGCTTACTAGGACCTGCTCCTCATTATCATGAATAATTCCCTGTCCCTTTGTTTCACCACATTTACCAAAACCCTTGACTTGCATATTATACACATGCAGCAGAGCATGCTGGGATCTGCATACGACAGTGCAGAATAAATCACAGTCTTCCTCTTTTTGTCTCGCTCTTACAAACATAGAAACTAACACCAATGATTAATTCAAATCCCTGGTGAATAAAGCAATAAAGTCTTATGGGGGCACATCTGAGTCTACATTGCCTACCGCGAAGGCCAGTCTGATCTTTTCCATTCGTTTGTTTGCTCAGCTAAGACAGCTTTGTATTTGTATTTAAATCAGACTGTTGTCTCCTCTTAGACCAAAGACGCTGTCAGGCAATTGATGTGTATGTTGACTTATCAATGCAGTTGTTTAGATTGCAGACACTCACTATGCATGGGCGTCCTCTCTTTGCATGGTGATAAACTGTGTGTAGTTTGAATTAAACATTTGCATACCAACAAGACATATTCTGAATGTCTTTATGAGAAGGAAAGGGTTACATCTTATTGTGTCACATGATATCGTCATGCACTGAAAGCATGTGAACGTGCTGGATTAGAATACAGATCTTCATCCCTGTGGCCGAGATACCGAGGTCAAAGGTCAGATGAGGTGACCTTGGGATCTAATTAGAGGTGAAAGGGCCAAGATTTAATCGGAAATGTGGCCCGGTGCTCTGCAAACAGCATGAGGGTGCTCACAAAAACATTAAACTGACCCAAACACAAGGTAGAATTAAGATATATAATTAAGATAATTCTATCTTTTTTTTGTTATAAACTGAAATACTGTAAAAATAAAACAGCGTACTTGTAAAATAATCTAAAAGGTATTTTGAAGAATGGTTTGTTAGGCCCCTGCAGGAGCAACTTTTTACTTTCATCAAAAGGGAAAGCCATTTTTAAATATTTGAGATGAAAATTCCCTTTTGGGATTATTGTAAACTACAGGTCTTCTGGGAATTATTAAATGCAGTATAAAAAAAAATCAATCCTACAAAATATATGGTGCAACTATAAAAACACCTATATTCTTAACTTAAATAAATATAAACAGGAAAATACCTTCTCTTCTGAGCTAGAAATGAAACAACTACCAAACTCATGCTGATGATTAGGGCTGCAACTAACGATTATTTTCATAATCGATTAATCTGCTGATTATTTTCTCAATTAATCGTTTGGTCTATAAAATGCCAGAAAATAGTGAAAAATGTTTTTGCTCTTAAATGTCTTGTTTTGTCCAAAGATATTCAGTTTAATGATGCTACAAAACGAAGAAAAGCAGGAAATCTCCATATTAGAGACTTAAAAAAAAGCATTTTCTGCCATTTTCGCATTAAAAATAACTTTAACGCTCAGCCGATCAAAATACTTGACGATTCTTTCTCTGTCGATCGACTAATCATTGCAGCTCTGATGATGATTGACCAAATCTGAACTGAAAAAAAAAAAAAATAAAGAAACGTTGCTCAGCAGTAAAAGGAGCCCCTTTAATGTCATTATATCAGACTGGGGATGGATGAAAAGAAACCACTCCTCCCAGTTAACATCCTCTGTGCTCTCATTCTGCAGCTCGCTAACTACCGCCTCACAGTTTCACAAACTAGTGGACCGTTTGGCAAGGGCACAGAAACAAAAAAGAGATAATGGTCAATGGAGAAATATAAAGGGACAAACACAATCTGTTTCTGCACTAGATGGAGATGAATGGGGCATAATCCATTGCCTTCCATCACACCTACCCAGCCTGCACCGTGGCTGCTCCCCGCTTAACCGCAATGATGATTAATCCTACACCCACTATTTATATTTCCTAATTGTAATTAGCATGAATTATCAATTACGGTTAGTGCCTAATTGCCCTTCATAAAGACAGCTCCCCAGGTTTAAACGGGTCCATTTAAATAATGTAACTAATAGCTCTTGCCTTTGCGTTGCGGATACATCTTCATTGTTCCACGCGTGAACCGTGATGGTTGCTCGTAATTTAACAGGGCAATCGAGAGAAGGAGTGCAGGTGGCACTGCGGGACTAATTATTGTTAATGAATTATGATGTGACCTTCTCAGAACAATGGCTAATCAATGCTCACGTTGAGTGACAGTGCGCTCCGTGCAGATGCCAGAGACCACAGAGCCGTTACTAGCAGGCCCCGGCCCTGTGGAGAACAGGCGGCTCTTTCTGTCTGTTTTCTCTTAGTCCCTCATAATATGTACACTCTCCTTTACACTGCATTTTTTTCGTCTGGCCAAAATATGTGTGGAGCTTAATTTACAGACAGAATAATGCGAAGGTCCATCCAGGGCATTAGGCCAAGATTTGTACCCAGTCTTGGGAAGACAACATGCTGCTGTGATTGCTTTTCACAAAGAGTAATGCTTACTATTAATATTTAATGATCTTTATGGTTTTTCACTTGTGTCACATCGGTGCTCTCTGCTGTTGTACAATTAAAAGTGAGCGCGAGCTTAAGGAATGGAGATGAGATCAAATGCTCTGATCCATCACCCACAGCTATTTATCTCACAACTGAGGATCATGATTTTCATTGATTTCTGAATCCATGTATACCTGCAAAGCCATGTGAACGCCTGAGGAAACTAATGCATATTGTGTGTGTGTCATTAATGAGACACGATTCAGCACAAGTCGCTGTTTTCCTTTTCCAAAGAGTTTACAAAACAATGACATGGAAAATTGACTAATGACTACAGCTTTGCCCTCTGTTTTCTCCTGCAGCCTAACTTTAGTTGCATTAAAGACTGAAGTTTTTAGCTGCACAATTGTGGTTTTCTGAACAGGAAAAAAGACAGATCCTGTGTAGTTTCAAGTATTGCAGAAAATGACACCAGTCACATATGAATTAAGATTTTTTTTGCACATTTACATCGAGCTATAAGGAGGGTTTTCACTTGAAAACAACAAGACTTAAAGGACCCATGTTGTAAAAAGTGATTTCTGTGTCTCCTTTGATTATAAAGCAGGTCTAGGTGCTATATAAATACTATGAAAGTATCAAAACGCTCAATCCACAGAGAAGTACACAGCCTGTATATTCAGAAAGTGTGCCTTTAAATGAGCCGTCATATTGCAATAACGATATTACAGTTCTGTCTTTCTGCTGCTTTCAGTATTCTGCTAAAACACAACAAATTACTTTAATTAAAACAAACTGAAAAGAAGTTATTTCTGACATTTTATTGAACAAATGGAACTGAACTAAAGTTACATTTTAAAGAGCAGTTTTCTACTGATACTCTCTTTTAACTAACTCAAAAAATCCCTGAGTGTCTTTCACGGTATGTCGCAGTCTTTCGCTATGTGTTTATTGCGAAAGTTGATATTGCGATGACGATAAAAAAAATGATATTGTGCAGCCCTATTGTGATGTCACAACTATACACTTATATATAGGTAGAAAGTGCAGCTACAGTCATTCCTCGGCTGCCATGACGGTGCAGAGACGCTGAGAGCGCAGATGCAGAAGACCCAGAAACGCTGACCAATCAGAGCAGACTGGGCTTCTTTTTGTCGGGGGCTTTAAAGAGACAGGCGTTTCAGACAGACAGAAAATAATGTGTTTATTTTTTACATTAAAGCATGTAAACATGTTCGAGTAGAAACCCAAAATACTAGTATGAACCTGAAAATGAGCAGAATATGGGACCTTTAAATAAATGCAATAAACTTTGCAAAGCAAACACCTCCGGTCAGTCGGTGTGTGTTAGAAAGTTTGCACACTTTGGCGACATGACCACACGGTGCTGGTCGTTAGTTGACAACATCAACGTTTGAACTGACCTTTACCTTGTTGTGACAGGGGCGCAGTATGACTGACAGTGTCCCTCAGCATAATTTACCCCCGCCCCACATCGCCCTCCATCTCCTCTGTGATGCAGTTGACCCCTTTACAAATCACCCCCAACTTTACACATCTGCTGCCTGTCAGCATCTGCCAGGCGCACTCACCCGTCCCGCCCATAATGAAAAACTCTCATTACTCGCCTCCACCCAACAGGTATACAGGCCGTTAGGACAATTACTGGGCAATGCCACTGACCTTGTTGTTAGAGAGAGTCAAACAAACACGGAGGTCTAACTGAAAGGAGGCCTGGCTGGCAGCAGAATCTGCAGAGATGCGGTTGCAGACAGGAGACTTGGCAAAACGAAGATTGTGCTCTGCGGCTGCATAATTTCTCAGACCTACACAGTTCAGAATCTAGGAGTAGTATTTGCTCCTTCTCTTACATTTGAGCCACACTTCAAGTAGATAACACAAACTGTCTTAATACAACGTGAGAAAGACGTTTAGGGTGGACGGGGCAAACAAACACAGGACTTATTTTTAACTTAACGTAACAACCAGTGACGTTCTGTGGCATGTGACGTGGATGTACAGAAGGGATTTCATGTATCAAATATACTGATTTTAACCCAAACCACAACCTTTTTTCTAACCCTACCAAGGTGTTTTGTTGCCTCAACCTAAAGTAAAACCTACTGCAACAACGTCCAGTTTAACAACGTTAACGGCATGTTTAAAACTGAGAACGTAACGTTTAGGTATGAAGGCGAAAAACGATCGTTCGCTAGGGGCGCTAATTTAGTAAACGCTCACATGGGTCGTATTAGAGAATAGGAACAAATGACAAATATGGTCGCATGGCTTGGAGGACAGATTTTGGCACCGTGATAGCACCACAACTGTGCAAGACGCAGTCACGAAACTTTATTGGTGTGTAGTTAAGCTCAAAATGAAAGCTGAGTTTGAAGAGTGGTGCGGTCCCCTGGCGCTATTTGGCGTTGCGGCTGGTGCGATCCCATAGCAAGATGGTCTCTACTTACCACTGTTCTTTAAATGAGGTAATAATGTTATAACTAACTTAGTTGTCGTGACTCATTCTGCGTCAGTGTGGATGTTTCACAACGGCACATTTGGCCTAATGATAAAACCACAAGCTCTGCTGAAATGAAACAGAACTTCAGGTTCACACGAATGTGGGGCAATGGTATCCATCACTTTGTTTGTAAAGTACAGAGCACATATTTATCCAATTTATCCTTTTTCAAAAATCCGTGGGCATGTTTCGCTGTTTACCAGTTGCCATCTCAAGACTCTTTAGGTAGAAATCCTCTTATCACAAATGCTTAGAATAACCTTATTATTGTTATTATTATTATTATTATTATTATTAATAATGTTTATTTATTTATTTTTTCTTCTCTTCTTTCTATTACATGTATATATATTTTTTCTTTCTATTATTTTT
>JAOVVB010245580.1:0-21189 GCA_028570985.1 Heterobranchus longifilis | reverse complement strand
TTAATTAACACCCCTACTTTGTCAACTGAACATTATAGGTAGGGTTATTTGTACTACACTGCATTAGTTATACCTGAACAGGACATATGTATTCGGTATACCAGAACATTTTCATGTTTAAAAAACTGGAACCAGTAAATATTTTTGCAGTTTTAGCTTGTAAAAATAACTGGAATGATGATGAGGATTAATGGTTTTTGTTACTTTCAATGTACTTGCAGAAAGTGACATAGCCGGCCGCTAAGAACAAGGACAACTAATCTGAACAAGGTAAACATGAACACTGACATGTACAGATATTGATATGTGTAAAACACCACGATGACATTTGGCAAATAGAAACAAAGACAATAGTGCAATGGTGATAATCGATTATCAAAATAGTTGCAGATAGATTTCTTGTGGATTGACTAATCGTCTGAGCTCTGCAGTGAACAAAGGGGTACGGATAGTTTCAGCTTTATCTGCAGAATCTGGAAGCCATATTTAGATTCTTGCAACGTTTTTTGACAACCCCAGTAACGAGGAGCAGGAGACACACACACACACACACACACACTATTTTTGGCTCGTGGGCTAGTTTCTGGAGCTCAGATGTTTTCAGTGTTGCTATGACAATGGTGACAATAGTGAGGCAGAGCAGTTATAATGTGGAGACAGGGGTGGTGGTGGTGGGTTTGAAAGTGAACCAGAGGAGGTTTGGAGCTATTCATCATCCATTTTCATCCAGAGACTTTGACAGAGGAGGTTCAGAGGCAACAGGGCAAGAGGGCAGAAAACAAGCGTGCATGTGTGTCAATGAAAGAGAGAGGGTTAGTGGAGGGGTGGGGGGAGTCAGGAAGTTGTGGTCATGAGTTTTAATATGGTGGATGGTTTCTTCTTTCACAAGGGAATCACAAAGGAGACGGAGAAGAAAGCTGGGAAAAACAGTCCAGACAGCAGAGAGGAAAGAATTCCCTAATCGGACAAATTGGAATAAATCGTGATAGTGAGGTACGAAAACAACTGAGCAGATGAAGGCAAATGAGACATAAAAATACAGAGAAAAAGGGGAAGATGGAAACCGAGGATTGGCTGCTGTGTTGTAATGAGGCACAGGGGGATTCAGGGAGTCAATGAGGTCTACATTTCGACAGAGAAGTGTTCCCTGATCTGAAATGGGACCGGGTCAGCTGTGGGTCAGTCCGGCTGCATTTATTTTCTGCTGTTGGCTTCAAAACAAAAAGCAGAGACAGCAGCTTTCTGCAGTCTAAATGTCACACAGATCATTTCCAGAAAGAGACAAGGTTCCCTGGTTATAGTGGACAGCTATCACTGGTTTGGAACGGTTTTGGTTAAACGTCAAAGTAATTTAAACTATTTTACAGGCTTTTATCTTGAGAAGAACATGTGGTACAAAAGGTCAACGTAGACGTTGTCGTGTTGCTGTTGCTCTTATGAACGCTGCATAACTAGTATTACGTTGTCTGCTGTAGTAGAGCTGGAAAATAATGACATTTTAATTTTAATATCAATACTGCAACAATGTTTTGAGGGTAACCAGTGGTGCTTTGAGGCAGTATTTCCATACAAACTAGGTTGGTAAGATGGCCTCTGACAAAAATAGTTAAGTTATGTGGTTATGATTATATAAATAGAAGAATTCATTACCTACCTCCCTTTTTGATTGGACAGGGTTGTTGCTACCATTGATGACACTGAGGTCATATCCACAGTATTTCTTCTGTGAACTTTAGGATTTGAACAACCTGCGTTCTTCAACTGAAACTCAGATATGGTCGGTATATCAGGCTAATTCCATCCTTTTTTTTAGATGCAATATATTTCAATTTGAGTCCTTTAAAGCCAACAAAATAAAGAAAAGGATTCAGTGTGTCATGGTCTCCACCAGACAACAGCATTTAGACCTTGATGTTGGAAAAGTACAGAAAGTATAGCCTAACAGTTGACTGAATAAATAATAAAAACATTTTTGAGATTTGCTTTTTCTCTAAAATTCTGGTTATATTCCTGGAACTGGGTATTGAAACCCATTACTTTTTTGTATTTGGCATCAAACGTCTGGTCAGATTCATGGTCTTGTTTGCTCATTCTTTCATTAGATAGTTCCCAATTTATATCATACTTTACAATTTTAGACTGTTTATTACTGGCAAAGTTCTTGTACAGTGGCTTGTCTTTGGACATCTAACATTTGAGACTTTTTTCCCTTTTGTTAATTTATTTTTTTTAAGAAAGGTATTGAAAAACATATTTTGGTATCATAATGTTTTGAAGTGTTTCAAGCAATACCCAGACCTAACTTTAATGCAGCCTTTGCAGTAGCGCTGGGTGTCGGTACTCGATACCTGTATTTCACGTTGGTTGGCAGTTCAACGTGCCGAGATGCCACCAAAATGCTCGACAGTATTGTGTACTCTATTGGTATCGGTACCACTTTAAGGGTACTGGTATTGGTACTGGTATCGTAAAGTTTTAAATGATACCATGCCCTACTTTGCAGCTAGGGAAAGAGACAGCTTTGTCACAGTATTACAATAAACACAAATATCACAACATCAGTCTTTCACTGGAATATCCCAGCTCTGTCATGGGGTTTCAGAAAACTCTGAGATCTTATTAAGAAAACCATTAAAATCCCCTTTGGACAAATTCAAAAATACACACTCAAACATAAACAAGTCTATTTTTCTGCAAACTTTTCACCACAACAGCAAACATTAAATTACTTTACAACAGTGAATGATACTCCAAAGCAGCAGCTTTAAAGGTTAAATGTCTGATTTGATCTTTATTTCCTGAGGGTAACATCAGATCGATTTCATTATCAGATTACCATTTAGTTGACTTAAAGTTCACATTGGTCTCGTGATACACAATTACATCATTGTCTTGGTTTGACAGCCGGCCACATGTCTGTCTCCGACCGCTGGCATCGCCCGCTAATGAGTCTACGAGCACGGCCGCACTTGACCACGACCGCGGTATTAAAGACTAATGATTTCCATTGTGTAGCTGAACGGTTGAGCTTTTGAGCGCTTGACAGGCCTAATATAGGTGCTGAAATATTGATGGACCTTGGCAGGGGGCTGGGCTGATTAGTGTTTAATATTTAATCCATCCACAATAACCGAACACATTTATTTCAGAGATTGATAGGCTCAAGTTATTTTATCAGCACTGTGTGTGTTTAAAGCTGCTACATTACTCCACTTGTCAGGTTTTGAATATCTTTATTTACAATACGATGTTTAGGTATGTGTCTGATCTAGATCCGTTTATGTGTGGGTCTTATCAGTTTTTCTTGTGTGTGTGTGTGTGTGTGTGTAACTTCTTTGTTTGGGTGTGCATGATAATTAATCCGCACTGCTTGAATTGAGGAAGTTTTGGGCCGTGTCAGGGCGAGTGTCAGTTTCCTGTGTGACTGACTGAGCAAAGGAGGAAGTGATTTAACGGAAGGGGAGCACTTCCTTTAAACGCCCCCATTTCTTCCTCGTCTGCTCGCTGTCACACTCACAAGAATAGACGTTTGAATCCGACACCTGAGTGACACAACTGCTAATATCCGAGGATACAGAGTCTACCTGCCTTAACCTTTCTCTCTCTCTCTCTCTCTCTCTCTCTCTCTCTCTCTCTCTCTCTCTCTCTGTCTCTCTCTCTGTCTCCACATCTGCAGCTCCGCCTTCCTGGTGACTCAACAAGATCACACCGTCTTCACTACGGTAAGATCACTTGTAGTCTTGTAACTGACATTTATACCACATTTATTTGGCAGGTATGTCTCTCTGACTTTTAATGTTAATACTTTGTTAGTTGATATGTTATAGAGGCACTGAATGCGTATAGACTGTAACAACAATAATATAAAAATGAAAAAATAAATGCACCCTTCAGTGTGATGGATTACACAGCACACACACATTTCAAAAGTCTGCTCATTTATTGTAATACCATACGGAAACTAGAATGATGGTTCATTCACATGCTCCTCGGATGGTCCCATTTCCCGAGTTGGGAAGTCGTTCATGAGCTTTAAGTCATAACTGTAGACTGTATATATAGATGGACGACGCATCTCCACTTTCTCCCACTGTACAAAAACGAAGCCAAGAATATCTCGGATCCGGGCGCCGCCATCTTGCTCATTTGGAGCCAGAGTGTGTGCAGGAGTGATCGGGCGGTTCAGCCTCGGTATCGAAGTCCCGCCTATACGTCCGCCCAACCAATCGTGAGTCAATCACAACTGTCAATCATGACGTTTCACCTCGTTTTTACAGCATCAAGTTTGGCTAATGTCTCATCCGCTAACATGGAGGGTGCAGGGTTTATGACCTAAACTGCAGCCAGCCACCAGGGCGGCGATCCAGATGTGTTGGCTTCACATTTGGTTGGTGAGCTGTCATGTCGTCCATCTTTATATACAGTCCATGGTCGTAATGTGGAAACAACATGGACGCTACAAAGACGATGTGTTGTATTTTATTACTCAGTGTTTAAACAACACGTTATAGCTGTTTCCAGTTATTTCCGTGACAACGAAGAGCAAAGGAAACTGATCAGATGAGCCATGAAATGTGATCGGGAACTAATTTTTGTGATTATTCCGACACCACATGAATGCAGAGCAAATGCCCTATATTGCATTGTTAACAAAAGTGAGAAATTACTCATGTATCTGCCCTATGATTCAGATCCACTCCAAAATGTAATGGGTTCTTCCTTGGCCCATGCTACACCCTTCAACAAGTTTCATGAAAATTGGGCCGACTTCATGTACTGTGTGTATAGATGCAAATATGCATAAATGCATAATGTTCTCAGAGATACATGTTTAAGCAGCTGAAAGGATTTGGCTGTGCAGATGGCACATGTGTCCTCCACCTGTTCATCTCCTTCCGGGGGCTTCTGTCCGCCTCCTCTGCTGATACACACAAATATTCAGCAAAGAGGGAAGGAAAACTCTACGGGGTGATGGCTGAGTGCCATTTAAAACAGCTGCATGTGTGCAGAGAGACAAAAGACATGAGGAGAGAATTTAAGGGGTGACAGGAAAGAAAAGATATATTGTAGGAAAGAGGAAGAAGAGCAGCTGTCTCACTCCATCACACACCAAATGTTCTGATTGTGTAGTGTCGGTTTAACTGTTAACTGTTAATTATGAGTTTATCCGTTGAAGGAAATACATTGACAGGAAACTACATATGATCGGATGTTATTGTTTACGATGTGGAGCCTCCTCTTCCTGCAGTCACACTCCTCCTCTCTGGGCTTCATGTCTTCATGTCTGTTGCTCGCTGCTGGTCATGAGGAGTCATGAGACTGAATCAGATGAAAATGTTTTAACTGTGTGTGTGTTGCCTCTTTGTCTCTCAGCTCCTCTAATGCTGACTGAGAATGGATGATCCAGAGTACGGGGTTCAGATTGGAGAGAACAAGTTCATCAGGAAGTAAGGATTGAATACCTTGCTGTTTCTCACACACATGTACAAATGCCGGCATATTACAGTTTATTTTTCCTTTGATTAACCTTTGGTATGTGTATGTTAAAATATTCGGTCTGTGGTTTAAAATAACAGTGTGAAATAGTTAAAGCACCACACTGGTGGTGTTACAGGTTTTCACAAACCTGTGTATACTTTACTGACACTGCTGACCATTTTCCAAGCAAAAATACATTTATTGATTTATTGATTCATTGATTGATTAAGTACTCGACTTAAGTATAATTAAGTACCACATGGTGCCCAGCCCATATAGGCTGACAAGACCACCAGATGATCCCCAAATTCAAAAAGAACATGTCAAAAGATTTATTTTCCTGTTATAAAGGATACAGTATTCTCTGTCACACACCAAAACATACTACATTCAGACAGCCAGACATATCTGCATTATTTAATTTTCTTCAATCAGAATTACCTTTTTTTTTTTTTTTAGCTTATTTCAAGTTTCTATAAGTAGATTTTCAAACTGCACTGAAAATAATTAAAGGGGACCTATAAGACTTTTCCTTACTTGCTGTTGATTGTCATATTAAACGTGGCCAAAGATTCAAATAATGCGGTAAACGTATGTAAAAGTATTCCCTGTGAGCAAAAATCTGAGATTTCAGACAGTTCTGAACACACCATTTTCAACAGAGCGTTTCAGAAAGAGGGTGAATACAGGTATATTCAGACAGGCAGTATGAGAAAAATAATGTGGTTTTTGAACATGAAGTCATGTAAACATGTTCTAGTAGAAATCCAAAATACAAGTATGTACCTGAAAATGAGCATAATGGCTCCACTTTGTTTCAAAGGCCAAACAGCAGAAAATCAATCGAACCACATCTGATGCTTTGTAAAATGTAATGTGACTGAAATCAGCAGCAAATAGCGTTTCCTCCTCAGTGATTCAACATCTCTGTCTCCAGGGCAACAGTCCTCTCACATCTGAAGACCTACAACCTCTACTATGAAGGACAGAATCTGCAGCTCAGACACAGAGAGGTGTGTGTGTGTGTGTGTGTGTGTGTGTGTGTGTGTGTACTCTTATTTTAATGTTTTTTTTTTCAACAGAAGCACTCCTCACCACCGTCTGTCTGCCTGCCTTCCTGTCGCCCTTTTTACTTTCTCATCAGTCATTTGCAATTTAATACATCCCACACTTTATATGCAGTATCCCAAAGGGGTAATAATGGTCCATTGTGTGTAATTATGTGTGTGCGTGCGTGCGTGCGTATTGACCACGGCTCCACTCTCCCAACAGGAAGAGGGGGAGCTGATCGTCGAGGGCTTGCTGAATATCTTCTGGGGTCTGCGGCGACCAATCAGGCTTCAGATGCAGGATGACCACGAGCGTATCCGACCGCCCCCCTCCTCGACGTCCTGGCACTCAGGTTGCAATCTGGACAGTCAAGGGTAAGAGGCCCAGGTGGATCCAGTTACACTTCTGCTGACCGGAAATGGTGATACACAGCGGGTCAGCGGGGGGGCAGATATAGATTATGTCTAGTTTGTCTGATGAAAAATGCAGTTAAATGAAATAATTGATTTCCACAGTTTGCTAAATCCCTTTGGCAATGGACCATAGACAAAAGTGAACCTTTTGAACCAGTTTTGAATGTTGCCCCAAGCTACCACAGATCAATTTGTGTCAATAGGCTTGACGCCCCATTTTCAGCTCTGTAATCCCATTCATCACAAGATGCCATTCTTGTTCCAGGGATAACAGAGCTCACATGCAGCTGACATTTAGGGACAAAATTACTTACAGGAAATAGACAAAATAACATAAACACATTAACTTTGAAGTAACTAAATCCCCTTTAAATCTGTAAAGTAGCTTTTTATTAGGTTGGTTACCAGTTAGCAGCAACAAAACAGGTCTGGCTATCAGGTTTTCATACTGCGAGTTTTCAAAGCAACATCCAGACTCTCAAACAAAGAGCTCCAAAGATGCCCAATAATCCATATTGCTGATACATCAGTCCAAAATTAAAGCAAAATGACTTTAAATATCAAAGGAAATGCTCTCACACAACACAGAAAAACTACATGAAGGAACAGCTGTCACAAGCTGAAACTAACCAACAGGGATGTGACATGCAAACAGCATGTGGTGTTTAAGTGGTTAATAAAATGCTGCTGCTTGACAGGAAATCTAATAATAAGACCCACCTCTGTATCAGTGTTTGCTATGGTGATGTTGTTACTCCAAAGTTAAAGTCTTACACTGTTACTGCACTATTCTGTACTGTAACTCCCCTCACTTTGTATAAAAGCCCTGAGAGGCAAGTCCCATATTGTTTTCTCTCCTGTGTTTATGACTTCAACACTCACTGACTGTTTTTAACTGTTTCTTAAATGTCCTTTTAATGTTTTATGTAAAGCACTTTGAATTGCCTTGTTGCTTTAAGAACAGGTGAAAACGTTTTGCCATGATCATTTACTTGTTTTCATCTGTGAAGACGGGAGGAAAAAAATGTGGCAGGTGAAAACATTTTTTGGTTTGTTTGTGTTTGTTGTTGTAATACTCATTTGGGCCACAAGAGGCTGAAGTGCACCCACAGAAAAATAATTGGATAGAAAGGACATTCCCATTTAAATCAATGTAGCAGGATGGTCAGAGGGGCAGCCATTTGTATGTCTAACTTCCATATAAACTTTCATATAAACCGACCTGCAGCTAGTCGCAGACTCACTGAGGTGAGGAGGTTTTGCAGTAACAACCAAACAAGCAGTGTAGCATGAAAATATGGTGGAATTATCACGCTAACTAGCCAGCCATCCACTAGTAACAGAAAATTATGAAAATGAATTTACCAGGAGGAGACGGACAGCCACCCGTCTCTGGAGATGGTCAGCTGACTTATGGCACACTTATGGTGTGTGGTCACCATAACAACCAACAACAATCGCCATTTTGTTTAGTACCAATCAAATGACCACGGACAGCTCAAATTCTGTTCTATCCAATTCTATTTCTATGAGTGCACCACGACCCCAAAAAGGATTAAAACAGCAGATTAGCGCAGATTAAAATACATTTCTAGCCAAAAGAAAGACATGACAGTAATATCACATAACTAACACAATATATGTACCTTGTGTTTAGAGTGCACAGAGAAACTCACCTGGAAGAAAACATGAATACTTTTAGTCCTGTTTAGAACATGTAATGGGGTAGTGGTGCACTTCCGCCTCTTGTTGCCAAAATGAGTATAACAACAAACACGTAGAAAAATGATCCTGACACAAAAGAAATTCACCTGGTTTCAAGATTATCCTGGCAAAACCATTTTTTTCACCTGTCCATAACAGGAGAGAAAACAATTTAGATCAGACTTAGAAAATTACTTAGACTCACCAAAAGTGTTTCTCATCTATAGCCAATGTCATTAAATGTAATAACAGTTTGTATCCACAAAATATTTCCAGCTGTACTTACAGTCTCTTTGTCTCTTACTCTCTTGTTTCCTTTTTGAAGTTCCCCCAACAGCACAGATGGTCAGCAGACGACGCAGCAGAGTCCGCCCACAGTGGAAGTGACGCCACCTGACAACCAAGCAGAGGACGACGGTGTGATGGAAGAACAGGCAGACGGTGAGTGGCTTTATTGACAGTATAAATATGGTAACATCCAGTATATCACTCCCTGGGCTTCAAGGATCCAGTGAACAACATCATACATTCATCTCAAAATGCTTAGTCTGAATGACTAAAATATCACAGTTTGACTTCTTTTATATGTGTTGGCTCATCAGTTCCCAAGACAAAAAAAGAAATGTTGCATTACGTCATTAAGATCAAATTAACTTAGCTTTAAAAAAAAAAACACCGTGGACCAAATCTCTAATTAACCCTCAGCTGCTTTATATAAACATACCGTCACTGTCAGTGGAAACCTCTTATCTCCACAATGGTAACTTTGCATGAGGAAGGAATTAAAACTTTATTTTTAGTTTGTTCAGAGTTTATTTAGAGGTTTACATGACAATGGTGGTATAAAAAAGAAAAATAACCACATTTGTGGAAACACTCATTTTGTTTCCAGTTGTGTGAAGGTATCAAACATTTGAACGTAACACCTGTTTTTTTAAAGATTGCAAGAGCATAAATATGTATTTCTCTCAGGAAAAGTCAGTGTTGTAAAGTCTTAATTTCAGTGGTGGAAAGTAACTAAGTACATTTACTCAAGTATTGTACTTAAGTAAGATTTTCAGGTACTTTACCTGAGTATTTCCATTTTGATACTTTTTACTCCACTACATTTATCAGTTACTAGTTACTTTGTATTAATACAAAATATATATCAACTTATAAATGATGATATATTCTTATAGGACACCCAGCAGTATATAAAGTAATTACAATGAGCTCCACCTTTACCAGCTGTGATGTATATATTGTGTATATATAAGTGATGTATATGATTCTGAAATGCATAATGAGTACTTTCACTTTTAGTACTTTAGGTATATTTTGATGCAAATACTTTTATTTTTAGTAGGATTTTGAATGCTAGACTTTTACTTGCTGCTTTTGCTTAAGTAAAAGATCTGAGTACTTCTTCTTCCACCACTACTTAATTTAAAGAGAAGTTTATTTTCATGTTAAAGACACAGAATAATAACTGATAATCTAAGATGATGATTGTTGATCGGACAGAGGACAATGAGAGCTCCGCTCAGCTCCTCAGGACGAAGAGCGACGCCGGCGTCTTAAGACGGGGCCAGCGGCGGTCACCGAGCGACCAGAGGAAAATCCGACGCCATCGCTTCTCCATTAATGGACACTTCTACAACCATAAGGTGATACCAGTGGATCCATAGAAAGTCTGAAAATGTTTGCAAATAATGTAATAATGTACATTTGTTAGTTTCAGAGAGTGTATGTGCTACTTTTAAACAGATGCACACAAATATACACAATTAAAGTTTCAGAGGAAACTAAATTTGTGTTTTCATGTTTTTTGTTTTTCTCAGACGTCGGTGTTTACTCCTGCTTTCGGCTCAGTCACTAACGTTCGGATCAACAGCTGCATGAGGACGCCTCAGGTGCTTCGAGTTCTCCTCAACAAGTTTAAAATTGAAAACAGCCCGGATGATTTTGCGCTCTACCTCGTCCATGCAAGTGGAGGTGAGTGTGAATGATTATGTTCACTTATTGTTTGTCAAGATACACTGTGTGTGTTATGTTTGCTCTGTTAATCGCTACCTTTTGTGGATGTGTTGATGTTTCAGAGCGTGTGAAACTGAAGCGAAGTGACTATCCTCTGGTGCTGAGAATAATGCAGGGTCCATGTGAGCAGGTCTGCAAAGTCTTCCTCATGGAAGAAGACCTCGGAGAAGAAGTCACATATGATGTAAATCACCACATTCATTGACTATGTTTAAATAAACTAATATTCCACTATTATTCAGAAGATGACAACATTCCCAATGTGACACTGGTCATGATGTTCTGAATTAGGCCTTATTCCGAATATAGCATTTCAGATTAAAACAAGTAGGATATGCTGATATTATTTGGAATATGCCTCTCAGTTATGGTTTTTACTGCAGTTTGAGACACAGCCTCTTGCTGGAGGAATGAGAGGACGGCTGGAAAACTTTGAAAAAATCCTATTTTGACGGCCGCATGTAAACTGGAATATTAGTGGAAAATTCATTTTCAATAGCCATGTAAACAGCTTTGTAGGAATATTGTCTTTTTTCGGGAATAAGGGCAAAAAAATGAATATTTTGTGCACGTAAACATAGTCGGTGTAACTCTTTCTTTAAAGGGGACAAATGGTTGGACAACAGAGATACAGATATGAACATGACTTACTCCTTACCTCTGTGTCTCCCATATCCTATCATCATATCTTTATTTACCTCTCATGCATCTCTTTTTTTGTGCTTTGTCATTATATTTGTCGTCTCTTCCACCAGGTGGCACAGTATATCAAATTTGAAATGCCCGTCCTGCAGAGTTTCATCACCAAACTAAAGGAGGAGGAGGACAGAGAGGTGCAGAAACTCAGGAGAAGGTACAAGAAAACACTGCATATAATCTACTTCACCATCATCTTATGAGTTTACAAAACAGAATATTGTAATTATTATCAAATGTTTCTTCGCCGACACACACATTTAATCCTTCTCTATCTGTATTCGTCTGCTTGTACTTGCAGGTATACGTACCTGCGGTGTATAATTGAGAAGCAGCTCAGTTGTCTTCCAGAGGGGGCGACGTGTATGTGATCATCCTCCACCCAGCTGAGACCGGGAGACGGGCCAAGAATCAGCTGACAACAGCCCCAATGTATGTGTTTCAGCGACTATCCTGCTCCTCCTGAACTTCTTTTTTCCAAATCATCCAATCAATCAACCTACAGACAAAACTTTAACATGCTGTATAATGTGCGTGTTAAGTGGGACCATCTCAGCAATCGTCTTCAGAGCCGTCGCGTTTTTTCTCATTGTCATCACAGACTACAGAAAGACATTCCTCTACTCCTGAGTACTTTTAACCTTTTTGCAGAATGAGCTTAAAACGAGTCCTGTCTTCTGTTTACCCTTCAGATTGCAAGCCGATACCCCAAATCAATTTAAAGCACAAACATCATATAATATGGTCTTAATAAAGTGCCTGTTAAAAGGTTTCTCCAAGCACAAAGACACAAACTTTGATCATATGTTTTGAAGTTATTGCCCTGTAGGAAATTACAAGCACAATAGAACATCAGACCACACAGTTTCTGTTGATGTAAAACCGACCAGACCACAAAGAAACGGTCGTGCCCTCAAAAGCTGCGTGCCTTTTATGTTGAAATTTTCCATTCTATCTCCGCTGAGAAGTTCAGTTGACAGTTCAGGGATTACTGAAGGTCGTGTGAACAGATAATCTGTTGTGGCCGTCAGTCTGATGGAGACAACTGTCTGTTCTGTCTGTTTCTGCAGGCGTTCAGACTGAATGTTCAAGACATTTTATGATTGAAGTTAAAGGAATAGTTTGACATTTTGGGAAACATTTTCTTGCAGAGAGTTAGATTTTTGTTGTATATTTGTATAACAGCAGCTTAGCTTAACACAGAGACTGTCTGTCCGAAGTACCAGTATCTCTAAAGCTCACTAATTAACATGTTTTATCTCATTTGTTTAATCCGTGCAAAAACCAATGTGTAAAAATGACATGTTGTTTTACAGGGGATTATGTGCCGGACTATTTCTTGGTCAGGACATATTTTGGAACATAACCTACATAACCTATTACACACTGACCGTTTTTATTATATAGTGCATTTTTACTGATGCCTCTTATTATTGCATTATCCCCTTTGCCGCTGTAACACTGCAAATTTACCCGCTGTGGGATTAATAACGGATTATTTTATTTTGTCTTAACTAGAAGGGCACTTAGAGAGTGCCGACCTCCACCAAGGCTATGCCCTGATTCGTAATAAGTGTATCCACCCCAAAATGTAATGGCTTCTTCTTTGGCCCATGCTACACCTGTCCACCATGTTTCATGAAAATCGGGCCAGTATTTTTTCTGTAATCCTGTTGACAAACAACCAAACCAAATCGAAAACGTAACCTCCTTCACAGAGGTAATCATTTGTGAGCTTGGACTGAGCCAGGCTAGCTGTTTCCCCCTGTTTCCAGTCTTTGTGCTAAGCTAAGCTAATAGGCTGCTTGCTGTAGCTTCATTGAGAGCGGTACCAATCTTCTTATCGGCAATAAATCGAATAAGCTTATTTCCCAAAACTATTCCTTCCCAAAATCCATCCTGAAACAACACCTTTGGGGTTTTGTGGTGTATTGCTCTCTTGCATTCCTGCCTTATGTAAGATGACAAGAAGATGTCATGTTGAGATTTTAAAAAGCACAGTATAATACAGTTTGATAGATTAACACTTTTTAACATCATTCTTCAGACAATGACTCCTGGTAGGCGTTGGACTTTGGACTGACTGTACAAAAATGAAAGAATATTCACGGGTGGACTTCTTTTTTTATTATTTTTTACATCCAACAGAGAATGACACGAGTGAAATCCTACAAGACTGTGAATTATGCCGATCATCTTTGTTGGAAGAATGTTTTAAATGTATGAATGAGCATTTCAAAGCAGCACACTTTGCCTCCACGTGTACAGCGCTTTGCTTTTGTCTGCCTGTCCGTTCAAAATCTCTTTACATCGTTGTTTAAAATCGTGTGTGTGTGTGTGTGTGTGTGTGTGTGTGTGCGTGCGTGCGTGTGCGTGCGTGTGTGTGCGTGTGTGTACGTGTGATTCTGAGAGTGTGCATGTTATATTTTTAGTGACTCTTAAGACTTGCCTGCTTTTGTATTGTGTCTTTTACAAAATAATGATCTTTAAGATGTTAAAACTCATGCCACTAATTGGAAAATGTAGGGTTTTTTCGTACAATGATTGTTATTTAATAAATAAAGAAAAATGTTATCTTGAGAAAAAAAAGATGAACACATTGTATATTTATCTGTAAGCTCCTTCAGTCTTGTTCAGGTCGGCGGGTGTCAAGTTGTGTTTTTAGAACATGAGCTCCTCCACGTGAAAGAGATTGTTGCATCTACCAGAAGTTTCTTTTTAACTGGATTTCACTCAGTGACCAAACAGGTTTAACCTTTTTTTCCTCCTTTTATTTTTTTGCAGCTTCAGCTGTTTGTTAGATCAGTTAGTCCCATCAACCTTAGTTATTAGGTGAAAAACCTTTGAATTAAGAAAAAAAAGGAAAAATATATATGTATGCAATGCTATTGCAAATAAATGTAAATAGGTGACAGAAAAATATACGCATTTCTAAATATTGCCTTATTACAGTGCCTTATACATTTCCTAACATTAAATGCAAAATAAAGTTAATGCCATTACTGTCATAACTCTTGGCTTAAAACCAGGTAATGTATGTATTTTTATTGCATCATCATAAAGCATTTTATGATATTTATTTAATGTAATATTAAATTATGCAGTTGACGGCAATTCAGGTGCAGCATAAAAATTTAAAAAACAAACAAACAGAGAACATAAAAACATACTGTGCATACAACCATAAAAGCACTTTTAACCACCCCTTCATCAGAAACTCATCACATCTGTAGCTAAAAGCCTCCATTCATTATATCACCTCCATTGTGACCAAACGTGAGCCAGGAATGTACTTTAAATGCAATTAACAAACAATCAACATCTTTTCTCATCACCATTCCCTGTGCTTCTACTTGACAAGCATCATCAGATTAGCAAATAGATTTACAGCCAAAACGTGAAAAGCCTATCATGTTGTTTACTGATGTTTAAATCTGGTTGTATAATTTAAACAGACGAGACATAACAGTAATCAAAGCTTAGAGAGAGTTCATTAAGTGTTCTGGTTTATTCACTAAGTGGTTAAATAATTCAGATAAAATTAGACACATCACACACACACACACACACACACACACACACACAGGTATTTTTGAGTGATGTCAGCAGCTTACAGCAGTCAGCCAATGAGCAGGTGTGAGACAGAGTGATCCGCTCCTCCTGATTGAGGTTGTCTGGAGGATAACGGGCCGACCCTGAAACACACTTCTTACTTCAGAAGAGTGTGTGAACGCAGCGTGGTTTCTGCCGTCAGAAGAGGAACATCATCTGTTTCCATCCCAAACAGCCACTCAACAGGTGAGGATGTTTATTCTTGTTACTTATTACATATAAACTGGTGTGAACTTTTTTTTTCTATTGCGTTCAGCAGCTTTGAACAATGTTTTCAGTGGCGGAATGTAACTTAAGTACATTTACTCAAGTACAATTTTGTCATACTTGTACTTTTACTTGAGTATTTCCATTTTATCAGAATCAGAAACAGGTTTATTGACAAGTTTTCACTTACAAGGAATTTGCCTTGGAGTTTGGTGCATACAATAAGGATGCAACTAACGATTATTTTCTTGATTAATCGTTCGGTCTATAAAATGACAGAAAATAGTGAAAAATGTCCATCCCAGTTTCTCAAAGTCCAAGGTGATGTCTTTAAATGTCTTGTTCTGTCAGTCCAAAACCCAAAGATATTCCGTTTAATTTGATATAAAACACTAAAACAGGACATCTCTATATTTCAGAGGCTGAAAACAGTATTTTCTGCCATTTTTGCATGAAAAATTACTTAACGATTAATCGATTATCAAAATAATTGGTGATTTTTTTTCTGTCAACTAAACGCTGCAGCTCTACAATAAACATAAAGAGGAAATTAAAAATAAAGGTACTGCAACAGTCAAGAACATAAATATAGAAAAGAAAAATTACTATAAAAATATGAAAAATATATAACAAATATGTATTGCTACTTTATATTTCTACTTCAGTTTATTTCAGAGGGAAATATTGTACTTTTTACTCCACTACATTATTCTGACAACTTTAGTTACAAGTTACTTTGCAGATTTGGATTATTAATACAAAATATAAAACAACTAATAAATTATGATGTATTATTATAAGTTAAGATACCCAACAGTATATAAAGTAATTGTGAAAGGTGCCATTCTGCATAATGAATACATTTTACTTTTGATACTTTATTTACATTTGACTGATATTACATTTGTGTGTTTACTTAAATAACATTTTGAATTCAGGACTTTTACATGTAATGGACTATTTATAGACTGGTATTTCTTACTTAAAAAAATGATCTGAGTACTTCTTTCCTCTGTTGTTTTTGTGAGTGAATTTCTCTTGTTATTTAATTTGTCCTCTGCTGCACAAATTAGGGCTTACTGTATCTCTGAAGTAAATGTAATAATATACGCTGGTAAACAGATCTGAGTGCTCCAAATTTAGAATTAAATGTCTTTGTGAGTCTGCTGTAGCTGTAATCTGGGAGTCACTGGATTATTCTCAAACTAAGTGACCCGGTGTAATTATAGTTCAACTCATCTTTTAAGAGGACACAGATTAGACTGCGTACTGTTGGCTGGCAGCAGAGTAAAGTATGTCAGGCTGCGCACTGGTGGAAAGTCAAATTGTTTACATAAGTACCACACTATAGAAATACACCATTACAAGTACAAGTCCTGCAAGTACTCATGATGCAGAATAGCTCCTGTCAGTTACACTATTACATTATTGGATCATTATTATTGATGTATTAATATACATGCAGTACTTTAGTGTTGGAGATGGTCAAAGTGGAGCTGTTGGGTACTTTAATCTACAATAATGCATCATATTTTACAAAACCTGATCATATATTTTGTTTATATTTGCAAATTGTTTACCACTAGGCCTATCTGAAAAGAAACTATAGCTGTTAAATTAATGTAGTGCAGTAAAAAGTACAATATTTTCCTATGAAATGTAGTGGAGTATACATATAAAGTAGCATAAAATTAAACAACTCAAGTACCTTAAAATTAGTACATGTACTTACTTATTCCATAGTAATATAGCCTATTACTCTATAGTGTGCATTTGATATATTATGCACATATATTCTATAATATATAACACTATATACTTTAATATGTTAATATGTATAATATTTATTGTTTATACATATACTATAAATGGCACACGGTTGCCAGTGTTGCATATAGGTCTCTATATTTATATATTTTTTATTTTCTTATATGGTAAGGTATTGTAATGTACCTGCTGTATATAGATTTTTGATGCTTTTATAGCTTTTTTAAAAAATGTATTTGTATTTATTTACTTTCTGTGCCTTGTGCTGCTCTATCACGTGGATTTCTCTCTGGGGATCAATAAAGTTGTATCTTTTTCTTCCTGTCAGATAAGTGTTAGAGTTAAACACTGAGAAAACATTGATTTAATGCTAACACATCATTAACGCAGCAGGTTGTGTCCACAGATCTGCAGCCAGACTGTTCCTCCTACAGTAGATCCTAATGAAAGGGCATTAGAGATTATGACAGCTGTCTGATCCCACGTCAGCCGCGGTGTTAAAATTGTGTTGCAGCAGTGACGCTGATTGTGTAAGATGTGTTTGTCAAAGCTGGATTAAGAGCCGTGATCTGTACTGCTCTTAATTTATCAGCAACGTAAAAATAACACACAGGACTAAAGCTGTGATGAGAACATCTCATCATTATGAGCTCTGTGTGACTTCAGGGAACAACTGACTGTACATTCACTGAAGTGTTTACATTTTACATTTCAGAGGCAAATATTGTACTTTTTACTCCAGTACACATTTGACAGCTCTAATTACTCGTTGCTTTGAAAATCAAGACTTAACATTCAAAATATATGATCAAATTTTAAGGATTAAAACAGTGTTTAAATAAGTCAATAGAAGTCAATAGAAGCTACAACATTTCAAATTGTGCATATTATTATTATTATTATTATTATTATTATTATTATTATATTACATGATATATAATATAATATTTTATATATATATAATATTACACTCTTAAACTGGACATTTTGCATAATGAATACTTTTACTTTTGAAGTATATTTAACTGATAATACTACATTGGTACTTGCATGAGTTTTTCCTCAAATAGTGACCGCAGGGCCTTTATTTGGAGCAGGCTTATATTAGAAGGCAGTCGTTTATTTCTAATTCCCTCTGTTTGTTTGGACAATGAGTAAACCAGAACAATAAGGTGCAAATATGACAGCCACCGAGAGTTTATCCACCTTTGTTTTTTCCCCGGCCATTATTTGGGGCAGGCCTTTATTTGAGGAAATACAGTAATAAATTCTCGCCTCCTAATAATGTTTCTTTGTCTTGTTTTTACAGGATTCAAAAATGATGTCTGGTCTGCAGAAGCTCCCCCTCACCGTGGCCCTCTGCCTGCTGCTCCTCGCCACACTGTTACCTGGCTCTGAGGCCCGGCGTGGTGGTCGTGGTGGTTTTGGAGGTGGTGGCGGCTTTAGCCGAGGTGGAGGCCGGGGCTGGGGTGGTGGTGGCGGACAGGCCTACAGACCGGTCCAGAGCAGCGGCTCCAGTGCAGGGAAAGTAGCCGGGGCCGCTGCTGCGGGCGCCATAGGAGGAGCAATGCTCGGGTCTGCCCTGAGCCGCCCTGGGTACGGAGGAGGGTATGGAGGGTATGGAGGAGGATATGGAGGGTATGGAGGAGGGTATGGAGGATATGGAGGAGGGTATGGCTACCCACGATTCGGAGGTGGTGGTGGCTACCACGGCAGGTCTGGCTACGAGCCAGAGGGCTCCGGAGATATGGAGTACTACACTGATGCATCCAGCGGCCCCATCTACAACAGCATCATCGTTGTCATCGGCTCCCTGATGTCCCTGCTGATGGGCCACTGGGTGGCAGTCATGTAAAGACCCAAAAACACACACAGGTCCAAACAAACCCACAAGCTGACGGGAAACTGACAGAACTATTTCTGGTTTAAAGTCTAATGTGACCTAAAATATGAACATTGGATGATGAAAAGCTGTTTTCCCGGCACTGCAGTGACCCTCCATGAGGACAGGAAGAGGAATGTAATCCACCTACCCTCACAGCATGTCAGTGTGACATCATCAGTCTGCAGGGGATCTCCCAGTGTTTCCCACTCTCACATTTCTCCTTTTAAAGTGGCCAGTCTTTTTATACTTTTGATGGTTGTTTTTTGATCAATATGTTTTCTCCATAAGGACTCGAACATAGACCAGGAATACATTAGATGTGTAGGCTAACTAGGTTAAGTCTACCTCAAGAATATGTCATGTCAGGACCAGAGTTTACAGTAAGAGCAGCTATATACACTTCATATGATAATGCCATTTCTCAGTAGCTATATTTCATTATAAATTCATATTTTACTTTTTTTTTTCATTGTTTCATATTCTGGCTGCTCTGCATATTAAAAAAAGTGTATTAAAGTGTTACTTTTTCAGTACATTGCTTGTATATGTATACTTTACCTAATTAAAGTACACATTTTATGCCATTTTGTAGACTTTTATGTATAAAAAAATAAACTAAATGTGCTTCCATGTAAATAAAAACAACTTAGAACAAACATTTGCGTCGAATTTGATTGTCTGTGATTGTAAGAAGAGAACATGATGTGTTTAAATATCTAAACTATATGTACATTTTTAAGTGTCTAGTTTAGTTTCAGGAAAACTGTAGGCCTAATCATTTATAGCTTGACAGTTGATTCTTGACTAAAATACATACATTGATACATACATCAGAATCAGAATCAGTTATATTGCCAAGTAGTTTTCACATACAAGGAATTTGTCTTGACGTACATACATACATACATACATACATACAAGAATGATGTTTGAAGTTCAGCCTGCTGATATGTGGACAGGATGTCCTAAAAGGTGCTCAGAATAATGAACACTTTACAACTACAACATTTGAAAGCTCCTGAAAAAGGACATGGACAAAGAATTTGTTTTGTGAAATATATATATATAAAATATAAATATATTGTAGGAGGCCTGATAAGTGATGATGGGAAAATATGAAAAGGCAGAGGATCACCAAAGTTATTACAATTCATCCTGAGAGATGAATGTCTGAACAAGATTTCATGATATTGATGACATACTGTCTGACTAGCTGGACACAACCCTCCTGTACAACACTCAAACCTCAGTCAGTACACCACCAGGTGCTCCACAGGAAGCCACACACACATCACCACTGTCACTGCCTAAGAAATCCAAATTTACTGAGCTGGGACAATCTTGTCTTGTCTATAATATTCTGCATGGCATAGTGCTTTCATGAAGCAGAAAACAACTAATGACAGACGCACTGGGCGAGAGGGGATTGTATAATACCCAGGAGGACTGCCTTAGGACAGTCAGCTTTTCCAGTGGGAGCAGCTCACACATGGAACAGTCTGCCAACACTGATCAGAGACTGTGACACATCATTCATTTACAACTCATTTAAAAATCATGGTGAAAAGACAATCAAATGTGTGACCATACTCAGTAACCTTTTAAATAACATGAAGTGTGCTTTGTTTTATGATTATGTGTTGTCCTTGTGTTAACGATAGATAGATAGATAGATATGCAGGCCGCAGGAGGGCGGAGCTCCAGAGAGGAGACCGGAGTGTTTACCGGTGTCAGGGGGTGTGGCCGCACCTAGCAGTCAATACAAACAAATGCGTAATAATTAAATTAAAAGAAGGAGTATGGAGTAGGCCTATGGTTGGTATTATTGTACGTCGGCATATTTGTGCAAAAAGTTGCATCTACCTTAATTAAATCACTGGTTAAATGCACCACCCGGCTAGCACGCTAATTAAAATCAAGCTCACCTGCGATGATATGACACCCAGGTGCACGGTGGCTCTGGCTAAATGCTAACATGCTAACATGGTGGGTCCTCCCGCGTGACTTCTGCTTTCACTAATGCACTTTTACCTTTCTACTGTTTGTGACAATAATGACTGGTGTGACTACATTCAGCTCACTGGGACAGACAGGCTGAGAGGACTGGTTATACTGGGACAGACAGGCTGAGTGGACTGGTTATACTGGGACAGACAGGCTGAGAGGGACTGGTTACACTGGGACAGACAGGCTGAGAGGGACTGGTTATACTGGGACAGACAGGCTGAGTGGACTGAGTGGACTGGTTATACTGGGACAGACAGGCTGAGAGGACTGGTTATACTGGGACAGACAGGCTGAGGACTGGTTATACTGGGACAGACAGGCTGAGGACTGGGTATACTGGGACAGACAGGC
>JAOVVB010245572.1:0-21193 GCA_028570985.1 Heterobranchus longifilis | reverse complement strand
GAATTGATGACATTAATCTTGGGTGTCCACCTTGAAACTGTGGTGAAGCCGTGAGCAAAAATGAACGGAACCAGCGTCGATTTCAAGCCGTCAGAGTTCACTGCACTCTTTAATTGTAAGGGCATTGAACGCTATATTACAAAACTTGAGAGATGAAATATTACTGACCCTTATAACGCCCCCGGGGTGATTTTTACGTTTGAAACAGCTGGAACGACAGCCTTCCTGCTATATTATGTTCCTGCAGTATACAGACATCAACTTTCCCTTGTCCTCCTCTGGAGAGTCTTTGAAACAAAAGATGAAACAAATCTGGATTTGTGATGAATATTCAGAATCAGAATCAGAATCGTTTTATTGCCAAGTATTTTTTTTTTTTACATACAAGGAATTTGTCTTGGTGATACAGTGCATAACAAGAACACAAAAACACAAAAGTATACATAAACAAATAAAAACAGCAGGTAACAGATACCTGGTACCGTTAGCTCCTCACAGGACGCGGAACATTGTTGTTCAAAACATTGTTGTTTTGAATGAATGCTGATTGGTCCGGACAGATCTGTACCAGACCCAAACGCTTTACTAGGTCTTTTGACAAGACAAAACATGATCCAACTGCTATGCAAGGTAAGGTTCGTACAGCAGAGTCAAATTAAAGCACTTTTCAAGGTACTTAAACTGAAAATTCCCAGACTCTTGGAGCCTTTACCATCACAAAACAGAGAAACGCCCCGGTTTCGTTTTGGCATCCATGTCAGACAATCTAGTTGTGGTCTGGTGTGTGACACCAGGAGACAACAAACAAATATGAGGACAGGAGTGATTGTGTAGATGAAAATCAAGCATTTTCTTTATGGAGTATATTCAAAATCAAAATTTTCCAAACTTTAAAGACTCAGTGGGAGACTGTAAAGAGTACAAAGGGCAAAGCATCCAAAGTAATGCTGGTCTGCCGAGGTTTTTATTTTTATTTTTCTGCTGCAGTAATGTTACGTTTGAAACAATTGTAAGTCATGTCCACTGCTATCTGGTTGCTACAGTCTCCTCCACTGTGCAACCTTCCTTCCAGCTCTAACTGCAGTAAGCATTGCTCACACACCCTGTCTGCCACCAGCCATCACTATTCTGTCTGCTACAGTCAGTGTGGCAAAAAAAAATCATTTATTCTGTTTCCTTCAGTGAGAGTCAAATAATTATCTGCACTAAAAATGAAAAGTAAAAAAAAAATATGTGTAATGTTTCTACATCTGCCTTGTCTATTCTTCACAACACCACCTCCCTGCTCACCTTTTACTGATCACGATGCAGACAGCGTGCAGACAACACAACACATAAAGAACATGTGTAAACACACGTGGCGTGGTTGGATTAATGATTGTACAAATATTGTATCCAGGCACAGATCACATTTTAGACCCAAGGGTGTGTGGGGTCCATGTGTACTGGCCAGATGAAAACAAAAAACACATGCAAGTAGACCACACTGAAAGCCTTTCTAAATATAGAAACATTTCCAATTATTTGTAATCAAAACCTACATGACGCAGACCTACTCAACCGATTCACCAACTGGAAACGATGTGAGAACTGGTTAATGGCATACACACTCAGTAGTCAGTCTGGTTCAGTAACCCCTTTGGCGCGATACGTTATCTCACATGAAGAATGTTTGAGATAACGCTGCGGCTTTAATCGTACAGGCAGGCTCGTGGTGCTAAGACACCTGGCTTAGAAATCCTGTCGGCCACATCTCCATTTTTGGTAGACATTTTTCAGAGCCATTAAATGTGACATGGTGTGTGTCTGCAGACAGGGTGGCCATGGCTGTTTACCAGCTTTGGCTGGGCCATGACAAGAAAGAATGCTGACAAAAGACTGAAATTCATCAGAACTCCCAGTGATATTTGTTGAGGAGGCGCACACATGGGATGTTGCATCAAATTCATCTCGCACATTTCTTTTTCTTTCTTTTTTGCTATTGTAATAGTGCAGTATTATAGCAGCTCAATATTACTTCTGCATTTTCCTTTTACTTTAGAAGTCAGAAAGTGCAAGAATGTGGGAAGGTGCTTATTTGCAAATATTAGAGAGAAAAGCAATGATTTACTATGAATCTGTAATCTTCTTTGGATGCTTTTACGTAAAAGATTCACAGTGGGGGTGACCTGATAGTCAAGTGGTTAGGGCACATACCACATGGGCGGAAATAGCGAGTCCTCGGTTGGATTCCCGGCCTGGCTGTAACATTTGCTGCATGTCATTCCCCTATTCTCTTTCCAAACATTTCCTCTCTCTCCACTGTCTCTCTCCACTATCATACAATATATATATATATATATATATATATATAATAATGAATTAGTCATTTAAGGAAAGGAAACATGAAATCTGAACCCCAGTCACTCAGGCAGGTCTGAATTGTACCAGTCAGTGTTAGCAAACACTACCAGACTACACCAGATCTTTTGAGTCTATATGAAGGAAAGACTGTGTTTCTATCATTAGAAACTCTCTAGCCAACGCTGTCATCAAAAATAATTAACCAGACTGTTTCAGATGCAGGCTTCCAATTTCAGGTTACATGTTACATTATCATGTAACACTGCAGAGTTGCCTATACTTTCTGGTTCACTGCAGTTTGTCTTAAATAACATGAACAATTTACTGCTATTATGGAAAAAGTATTGGGATTATTTTGAGTGAAAAATAGTGTTAGAAGAAACAAAAAAATATATAAAGAATATAGATGATATATATATAAATATGAAATAATTCAGCTTTAAAAACAGAGATACTAAAACATCATTGAGCATAACTATGTTATAAATATGTTCTAAGTGATTGGATATGGAAGAGGTTGTGTGGCTTTAATTAAAACAAAAACACTTTTTAAATGTCTTCAGAAAACATTCATTTGTATAATCAGAATAAATCTTCTTTCACCACAGCTCACTTTTTCACTGACAACCACAAAGATACAAGATTACAGTACTGACAGATGTGCACACAACTTAATGAATCCCCCAAATATACAAGTGTGCAAAACCTGACACGCATGCACACAAGCTTTAATATCTGCTTCCTCTCTCACACAACTCCACAAACCAGCTCTTCTCTCTCTGATAGCTCCAACAGGTAAAGCCATATAATGTTTACATGAAAGACGACGCTTGCCGATGCAGATGAGCACCTCCCACGCAACTACCTCACTCCCCACCTCCCTCTTGGCAGAGCATACCAATTTCCACCTGGATGGTCTTCAACTATGTGCCAAGGGGATATCACAGCAGCTCCATATCCTCTGTGTGACAGTGTAATTCCCTCTGCCCTGCAGCGATGTCTGTAAAACTCAGACAGTTTACATGTTCATGTAGCTACATTGCACTGGGGAAGAGTGACTTGCCAAGTATTCTGTGCATTCATTTGATTTCTGGCACACACAGTTTAACCCCTCCAACATGAGCTGTCACAGGTGTAACAAATTCAAAGGGGGAGGTGTGTTTGATCTTCCTTTCCATTCAGCGCATGGCAACCAAAACCCAACGCTCTTGACTGATTGTTGAGTCTTCTGCTTTGTTACATTTTAATACATAATCATTGCCATTCGAGTTGAGTGGAAATACTTCATCTTAGTGCAGAGCAGCATAGTAATGACTGTGTTATGTGGATAAATGGATATGGGGTACAGGGATGTATCAAGTTCCAGACATTATTCAACCCAGGTATGCAGGAAAAATCTGCTGTAATTGGGTAATATTGTATTTCACACGTGATTACAGTACAAAGGAAACTAGTAAAAATACATTTCAATCACTTAGATTCAACATTTAATTAAATCTTCTGAAACCAAAGCCAAAAATTCCAGATAACTGACAGCTGAGGTTTATTTAATCTGTGATGAAATGTAGCATGTTTTCAATCAAATACAGTAAAGTACAGTGAGCCACACCAAAACCCTCTGGCTATGGGACAGTGTATTACAGTAACTCGGAGTAAAATACCACCTACAATGCAGGAGGTGTAACATGAAAAGAGGAGATAAACCAAATACACTTTCAAGCGTAGACTGCTAAATTGTTCACCGACTGGAAGAGGTCAGACATTAAAGAGTTCATTAACAACTCCAACAACACAAGCAACACCCAGACTTATGTACTATTTGGGTTCTGGGCTGCCCCCTATTGGGAAAGTCAAGAGTAATCCGTCCCAGAATATCTGTGTGGCTGAAGAGAACCGATGAGAAACTGGGAGTTAAGTGGTGTGTGCGTGCATGTGTGTGTTTTTGGCACTGTATCTAGCAAAGCCAGCATGCAATCAGGTTGCCTATCAAGAGTCAAAGACGTCCCCGCTCACCTGATGTCAAGCTGGACCAGACAGTAAGCTACAGTATCAGTCAGTCAACCATTGACATACATTTTAGGCGTGCAATACAGAATATTAATGACAGGATGTGGCTTTATTTTGATACGGTTTGGTAAATATACTCTAATGTTATGAGATGATTGGATGTGGATGCACACGTGCATTGCGGATCACAAATAATTTACGTACCAGGGTCACAATGCTTGCATTAAATCTTTGGTCTTAACATGATTGAGAGTCTGTTTTGTTTGCAGTTTCCATCAATTACTTAGTTTACGTGCACAAAATAATCTGGTTTTTGCCCTTATTCCTATTACTACATGACTAATGAAAATGAATATTCCACTAATATTACCGTTTACAGGCAGCCGTGCATACTCCGATTAACAATGAACATGTTGCTTCTTTGCATCAAAATATAATTCTTTCAGAGTTTTCCTCTGGTGGTGGATTTGTTCGCCCATGTGAGCACAGCCTCCGCCTTTCAACCACCTTTTTGAAAAGGTTGGCGATGTTTGTGCATATCCAAAAACCTGTTGTGTTTTTCCTTCCGACCAGAAATGTGGGTTTTTCTTTTGGGCATGCATCTCTTCCCCAGCCTTGTAAACTGTTGGCTAGTTGTTTTGTGTACAAACAACCGTAGCAACGCACAAAGCTGACCGTAAAACAGGCAAGAGGATGTCGCAAAATGTTCCAAACTGCGGTAAAAACCCCAATTGAGACACATATTCCAAATGCTGAATAATATCAGCTTGTCCCACATTTCTTAATCAGAAAATATCTAAGTTAAATATGCTGTTTACATGACCCGTATCAAATTTGTCATATTCTGAATCATTCATGCATGTAAACATAGTCAGCAATAAAGGTGAATGTCTTCAAATGTGGCAAAACTTCAAATTACACTTCTCATCACAGTCTAATTTATTTGACAGACTTGAATTTAAAAAATGCAGTCGTCTTATCTTTTAAACATCTATATGGCCTGCACTCTGGTCTCTCAGTTTGTCAGACAGCATTTCCCTATCATGTCTACATTTCTTGATGTCTTTGGTCAGACTTGCCTTAAGCTTAAAGACAGACAATCCTGCACAAGGCTCTCTGAGTGCTATGTAAAAACCCTAAACAGCTTCCCAGACTATGAAAATTGACTAAAGGACTTCTGGAAATAGGATGTTACACCCGTTAGAATGAGCTTGAGACAACTAACAAACAGCTGAAGGAACAAACGGAGGCATATGTTCATCGGTTTTTTAAACCGATTCTCCATCGTAGACAGCCAACACCAAACACCCCCCACCCTCCACCCCAAGCTAAGGCTATCAGACAACTAAAGCTGCAAAAGTAAAATGACCTGGTGACTGTTAAAGCCCTTGGGAGAGTTTCTGTCTGGTTTCTGGGCTCATCTATCAATCCTGAGACTGGATTATATATACTCTGTTACTCTACACTGTTTTCCACAGACCAAAGCATAGGACTGGCTTCAGATGCACACAACACAGGGAATTCTGTGCGCATACACTAACCAGCCACTGTATTAGGTACACCTTGCTAGTACCTTTGCCTTCAGAATTCCCTTGATTGTTCGTGGCAAAAATCTAACCAGGTGCTGGAAACATTCCTCAGAGGTTTTGGTCCATATTGACATGATAGCATCACACAGTTGCTGCAGATTTGATGGCTGCACATCCATGATGCAAATCTCCCGTTCCAACACATCCCAAAGGATGACTGAGATCTGGTGACTGTGGAGGCCATTGAGTTCAGTGGTTTGAGCTTAGTGACATGACACGTTATCCTGCAGGAAGAAGCCATTAGAAGATGGGTACACTGTGGTCACAAAGGGATGGACATGGTCAGCAACAATACTCAGGGAGGCTGTAGCATTTGAACAATGCTCAATTGATTCTAAGGAGTCCAAAATGTGCCAAGAAAATATCCCCCACACCATTACACCACCAGCAGCTGCCTGAACCATTGATACAAGACAGGGTGGATCAATGCTTTCAAGTTGTTTGCGCCAAATTCTGACCGTACCATCTGAATGTCGCAGCAGAAACCGAGACTCGTCAGACCAGTGAACACTTTTCCAATCTTCTATTGTCCAATTTTGGAGAGCCTGTGCAAATTGTAGCCTCAGTTTCCTGTTTTTAGCGGACATGAGTTGCACCCGGTGTGGTCTTCTTTGCTGTAGCCGGTCTGCTTCAAGGTTTCGACGTATTGTGCGTTCAGAGGTGCTCTTCTGCAAACCTCGGTTGTAACGTTATTTGAGTTACTGTCTTTCCATTAGCTCAAACCAGTCTGACCACTCTCCTCTGACCTCGGCCATCAACAAGGCATTTTCAACCAAAGAACTGCCGCCTACTGGATATTTTCTCTTTTAAACCCTAGAGGTGGTTGTGTGTGAAAATCCCAGTAGATCAGCAGTTTCTGAAATACTCTAACCAGCCAGTCTGGCACCAACAACCATGCCATGTTCAAAGTCACTTAAATCACCTTCTGATGCTTGGTTTGAACTTCAGCAGATCGTCTTGACCGTGTCTACATGCCTCAATGCATTGAGTTGCTGCCACGTTAGTCTGGCTTACTATGTGAACAGAGCCGGGATGAAGCCTTAATTCTTTTCCGGGAAGAAACCCCAGTGAACAGGAAGTCCCTCCCTTTCGTGTTGTCATTCTCAAAGTTCGCTGCAGCTGATTGTGATTTGTGATTGGTTTAAAGAAATACAAACAGGCCAGAGAGTGTTTTTCACTATCCAGGAATGAAAGCGCATTGAATCCAGACCTTCCCCCAGCGCAGACACAGCGCTGTGGAGATACGCGAGACAACTGCCACATTAACAATCAGTTGAACAGGTGTACCTGATGTATATTCCTAAGTTAATGTTACAAAAAATAAGAATAACTAATTCAGAAATTACAGCTTTTAGGGTTTTAAGTTAAGTTATTAGTTTCAGACAAGCTGCAATGATGTCATCTGTAATCTCTAGAGACTGATGTCTGGGAAGACATCAGTTCAGTTTATGTCCCCCGTCCTCTTCTTCACACACAGACTGGCTACAGCGCTGTGGTCCTGCCCTCCTGGCCTGCAGGTCAACGGACGCGCCGATTACCCGCAAGTCCTTGACACAAGACAAATCTGAGCGCTTTCATCTGTGTCGGTGGGTCGCCCCTCAAAGCCTTGTTACAGGATTGGCGCTCACCAATTAGCACAATTAGCTTTTGGCAAGCTGCCGGCGGCGTCACATGGCACCAGCTTTGCACTGATGGTACCTGACAAGCTCGCAAATCAGTCATGTCTGCCATCACAGGGGATAAGTTGGCTGCAGGATGGGCAGGAAAACAAAGATGTAACTCTTGAATAAAACACACATATACACAGATACACACACACATACACACATAAATACAGGCCGCTGACTAGGGTTGCACAATTTATCGTTCTTTTATCGTCATCGCAATATCAACTTGTGCAATAAACACATTGTGAAAGACACTCAAGGATTTTTGGAGTAAGTTGGAAGGGAGTATCTGTAGAAAACTGCTCTTTAAAATTTAACTATCATTCTTTTTTTTTTATGGTGTTTTTTGTGTTCAGTTCAATGTTCAATTTGTTCAATAAAATGTCAGAAATAACTTCCTTTCAGTTTTTTTTTTTTAATTCAACAAGCAATGTGTTGTATTTTAGCAGAATACTGAAAGCAGCAGAAAGGCAGAACTATTTATTGCAATATTCAACGTTATCACATATCGCATATTTTCCTCATATCGTGCAGCCCTACCGCTGACACAAAGACACAAAACAATTCTTAGTTATCACTCAAGAAGAATAAAAGTGTGCTGCTCCTAATATTAGGATTAGTAAATCACAAAGGGTGAAGCTACAAGTGTAGTGTGTGGTCTAAAACACTGCAGTCACTACTATATGGTGACCAATGCATTTCAGAGTACATTCCTTCTGCAAACTATGATAACAGAAAACCTTGAAGATGTGTCGGTCTTGTGATGGACCTGTTAAGTTCTTGGTTTTTATAAAACTACAAAGTCATATATCCTAAGCTGTCATTTGTCTTTTTAGGACAAGGAGAGAGTTTGTTTGTGAGCCCCGGCTCCCTTAATGTTTTATCCAGAATGCTCTGTTGAGGGGCTCCCATGTCAAAGTCTTTTGAAGAGATGAAAAACATTGGCAAATAAAGTGGCTTTATGGGGGGAAATCCAACCCAAGCAAGGGTTCCCTGCCTTTTTCTGAAAAAAAAAGAAGTGTACATGGGTACAGTATAGGAGGATAACATCTGGAGGTGGTTGTGCCATGAAGGAATGCAGACGCTAAAACACAGCGGCTTTGGACAGAGTGCAGAGCATCATTATAACAATGTGAGTGTCTACTGTATGTGTGCATGGGAAATCAGCTTGGAAAACAATACACCAACAGCAGTATACAGGAGGAGGCAAACACAGATAGTCTTACTACCTGCATTATGCAGCGACAACACTGATAGACCACTCAGTGTTATTCAGATCTTTGATTCATGATCAGATCCTGTACCAGGTGAAGATAACACTGGCGACTTAACAAAACAGTAGTGATGATCGTGTGCTTTGGCAAAGTTCCTGAATAAAAATGAATAAAGTCTCCCCTCTACGTCATTTTCCAAGTTACACAAGAAAATTCACTGCCCAGTTAAAATACTACCACTTTCCTGTTTTAGAACACGAGGCGAATATTTCCCCTCCAGCCATTATTAGGCCATATTATGATACAATTATTGATCAAAGGATTGATTAACACACATTTGATGCATTACTCACAAGACAAGTACAGTTTATTGTGTTGCTTCAATGCTTCATGAAGCTTCATCTCACCATCACTACAAAATATCAATACAACATCAGAGCTGACAGGAAATCATGAAGGTCAAGAACTGAAGAACCATCGTCCTCAATGGTGCTGCACTCAACGAAAAAGATCCCCAATCCAGAATCTGAGCTATAATTTAAGATCCACATAGAGAGACAGACCATCAAGAAACCCCAAACAGCAGTCAAAATCACTATGTGGTTATCCCATAGACTTCTACACCGCTCACATACCTATAACAATCATAAACGCTGATAATAATGATGTACTGGAAAGAGAGGGTATCCCCAGAGGAGGCTTAACATAATCAGGCCACAACAACCATCAACAATATTTGCCTCCCAGGTCCAAAAGCAAAAAAAAGCCACTGTTTCTCTTCCGATGAGCTAATATTGCGTAGAATATATTAAAAAGAACTGGAGCTGTCAATCAATTCTTCATCACTGATGTGGCAGCTTGATAAGACTGTGTTGTAGCACACCTACCAAGTAGAGCAAACGTATAAAAACACACAAGCAAAACCCCGTGGCCTGGATACAACTGGTGTGCTGATAAAAGAGCCCCAGACGATGGGCAGAGAGATAAGCAGAAGGGGAGGTCTGGGGCACTGACGTTCTGCCACAATACTGTTCTCATTTGCAGCTTTGTGTTTCCTTGGCCCTCTCGCTTTTCCTCAGCCTCGTCAGTGTAATCTCTCTGCCTGGCTACACTGAGTATCTTAGGTAACACTGCTTGAGATCAGTATCTCCCCTCAAAACAAGAAGCCAGGAAGTGTTCCGTCTGTCATTATCACAATTCACCCAGCGCTGTGGTTTTCCTCTTCACATCAAATCCATTCTTTATGGTTTCCTTCCCAGGGATCTCGTGTAAGTTAGTTTTTTAAACCTTTCCAGCTGAGGACAGTAAAGGAGAGGGAGACCACAGCATCTGTGTATGTGTGTATCTACGTGTGGTGAAGTCGGAGTGCAGCTGCATTCCTGAGGGTGAGCAGTGAATTGACCACATAACACCATGGCGTGTGTGGGAGTGTGACACAACGAGGAAGGGAGATTACGGCGGAAAGGTTTGTTGATCTAAAACACGACTGTTTGATTTCCATGGGTGCGCGCATGCATGCATAAATGAGCACATCTGCACAGCTGCCCATGAATGGGCGTGTTAGAGCGACACACCTTGTCTGACAACACTCTGGCGCATCTGTAGGTCTTGAAGGAGAGACAAGTTAAAAGAGCAACTTAATTATCAGGCCGCCTGAATACCAAAGACACTCAAATGAAAACATTCCCATCTCTTCTTCTCTTCGCTCTTCCTGTCATGGTGTTTCTTCTCACAAAACACGTGTGTTTGCAATCCACATGAAAGCCTCAAAATAAAGAGTGCACTAAAACACCTTATCATCAGTTGTTAATTGCACTGGGAAGGAGCAGTTACAAAGAAAGGAAAACATAGTGACGTCAATAAATGCATTGCAAAACTGTGATTTATGTCAGCAAAATAAAAATCAAAGGAGGCTGCAAATTCCATCTTTTCTCAGAAGTCATTAAGCACAAAACTGGTTTCAAAACAACTTTGTGTGCATTATTCCCTGTAATCAAATCAAATGGACCACCTGAATCAGTCAGTTGCTCCGACCCTTGGGTCTTTTGGATGTTAATTTGCTGAAGTGATCTTAAACTAAGGAGACTGCTTGGGAAATAAGTCACAAACAATGACATCATCCAGTGTCTGGTAGAGGAAACAGTGCGTTCAAAATAAACTGTACAAAATGCTCTTGATCCCTAGTGCAAGGTTGTATTTGACTCAGTGCTTTCAGCTGTTTTTGTAACAACAATAACTCAAGGTAATGGGAAAAGCTTGTGGCCCAATAGGGTCAGGTCCATGATACACAGTTACTTGCATAATAATCGTCTCAGATAACGTTAAAGGTTGTGCCACATGCCTTTTCCCCTGTCACTTCTTGTGAAGAAAATATCCTTTATCCTCAATCCTAACTTTGATTAATTAATATTAGGTGGCTAACTGGTTTAGTTTGGGCTTAAACATATTTAAGTTAGTTGAAAAAACAAGACAAAAACAACATCTTGAAAACGCATAAAATAACTGACCATTGTATATGCTCTGTTTTGTGTGGTGGACACAGAAGGCAGAACTGTTACGTATAGACCCCATTTACACTTAGTCACTTCATGCATCTAGGGCAGATTAGATAACTATCTGATTTAAAAAAAAAAAAAAAGCTAAAGTGTAAATGCATCCATAAACCATTCAAGGCAGATTGAAATCTGATTGTTTAAACCACCTCCGGAGGTGATTTGAGACACATTCTAGCCAGATGTTGAAAAGGTGTAAATACATCCATCTCTCCAAGACGTAATCTTACGTAATCTTTACTCCTCCCACAGTGAAACCACAGTCCAGTTCAGTAAGCAGTCCGTGGAAACAGCCACTCACTGTCTTTCTGTTTCTTAATACATCCATGGTCTGTGGCTGTTGTTGTGATAACAGCATCTAAAGTTATATGAAAAAGGACACTGAAATTAGCCGTTGTTCTGTCTCTTTAATGCAACAAGGAAAAACATCTCCAGCGTTGCCTCCGCATACAACCAAGTACAAGGCACAGCACGCTGCTGTAGCATTTATCTGATCCCCGATCAGTTCAACCACTGAATGATCCATATGGATGATGGAGCGGTGTGATAATACACACTCATAGTACATAAATACGATTCATTCATGTTTGTGTAGAGTTATGGGTAGTTGTTAGCCAAAGCTTGCTAAACTGTTATTATTGTAACTAAACTGCTAAAGTGCAAAAGTTATTCTTCTTCTGGTGTTTTACCAAACACCTCCTTCTGAACTGGAGGAGGGCTTGATCTGCATGTGGCCCAAGAAAAGAAAAACAGATTTCAATTGTGATCTGGCCAACAAAGACGCATATATGTAACTAAGTGTAAATAAACGTCTCATCAAGATTGTATCCGGATACGAGAAACTTCAAATGACTAAATGTCTAAATGGGGCCTGACTGACTAAGTACGACTTTCAAAAATAAAATGTTTCAAAAAAAACAACTCAGTATTAATCCACGGATCTATTAGTCAAACTGTGCTTTGAGAGGCTTTAAATCATTGACAGGAAATTGAGTATCACTGTTGATCTTTACAAGAAAATACACAACTCTTAAGAACAAAAACATATTATGGTAATAACAATCATGAGGATATAGACAATGCCAACGGTTTAGTGTGCGGTGCGGCGGCTCAATTGTGGTGCAGATGTATGTGAAAGGGTGCAGTCTGGTTGTCTTGTCACAACATTCAGTTTGAGCCCTGAAGACAGAGACAGCGTTATCCTCTTATTGTCATGGAGAGTAGTGCTTTGGAGACTTGAGGCACAAAGGCTGGAGGAAAGTTAGCCTTAAATCTTCTTTGCGGATAGAGTAAGAAATTTGCATGATGGAAGAACGTCCTCAGAGGAAGACTACATGATCAATCAGTGGGGTTAGGACTAACAAGATGGCGGCGTGCGTACGTGCAGCGGGTCAGCTCTCCTGGAGCCGGCGCTCTTTAATTAGTATTCTTTTGGTTTACATACTTGAGCCCCGCTCAGGCAGTGTGCCTATGAAAATAAATAAAGACATTCTATTATATTCTACAGAAAAATCACCTTTATGCAAGCTGGATATCAATATATTTCAATATATTTCTACCACTACTACTACAGCGCCAAGTGTTTTGAAAGGAAGGAAAGAGAACCGGGGGGGAAATGAGTGGAGGCATATTTGTCTAAACAACATGATGTAGATCAGTCGATAGCAGGAATTGCACAACAAAAACTGTGCCGAAAAGGCATGCTTGTGCGAGACAACAAAACATTGAGCGTGGGTGAGCTAGGCCTATATAAACTTTGATGGCGAAATTTACTGATGTGTGAGTATCTGTGGTTAACCAGTCAGAAAAATAAAAACAGCTTGTACAAAGTTTGCACAGACTTGTGCACACACGTGTATCCACACACCTCCCAGGCTCATTACACCCCTGCATCTCCACTCAAGTGGAAAAACACCCCCGTCACTTTCCCCACAGCATCCTCACTCTCTAGATAGTTCCCAGTCAACATCCACCCCTGTCACCCTTCCTCAAAAAAATCCTTGAGGAGGTCAACCGAGAGATTAAGACCCTTCAAATGGGGTCATGGAGATCAATGATCAAACAGAGAGCCAGGCCCAGCCCCCACTCCTCCCACTTTATTTCAGGAAGCCTGATAATAGAGACAAAAAGGCTGGCTAACTACTTCCCTCCACCATGACCCAACCACCCTCTTAATCTCTGGCGGTGGCCTCACCTATAGCTGTCACTGATGGTTCCACCAATCACTGATCAGAACATCTCCATTAATTGGGTGTGAATCTCAGAAATGTGAGAGTAAATAAATGTTCACAAAATCACCATACAGTCTAACAATGGAATAAAAAACTTGATGATGTGTTATCACGACGCATGGCCTTATTTTGAATTTACTACATATGTAAAATTAGACAAGCGTAGATATGAAAGCAAAATAAAAAATGAGATATGTAAAAGTACAACCCGTCACACAATGGGACCATTAATTATAAGACTTGGCAAAAACATGCAATCACACCTGTCATACAGTGATCTATTTCATCTCCCCTGCTGTGCAAGTGCTCTCTGATTTCTATTGTGTGTATCCAGAAGGGGCACACATGCATTGGTCAAATGAGACCTCTTGCATGGGAAAAACACTTTGTTGGTTGTGGGTTTTCCATCATTGTGTGAGCCACATTCCTGTGGACCACAGGAGAACAGAAACTGGCTGCAGAGAAACCCACTCCGCTGTGGGGTTGGTGAGGTTGTTCCCTGCAGAAAACACGCCTTCCAATGAGTTATACGTTTTCACATGCTGGAGTAGGTTCAACATTTTTAGAGGTAAAAGCTAGCATACTTTTATTGGGAGATTAAAAGTGAGGAAAGAGAAAGGAGGACATGGAAAAAGGTCAAAGAATGACAAGGTTTGAAGGACGTACCCAGTGTGTGCATCTATTACATAAAGGTATACAAAAAGGTACAGATTTGTACCATTTGTCACTAGACTAATACCGTTTTGATTAAAAAAAAAGTCCTCAGAGTCAAGCAACTGTTACAGTTTTAGAGCCTCAGGTTTGGCATTTTGGCCGTCGCCATCTTGTTTTTTGGAGCCAGAAGTGACCATATTTCGACGAGAGGGTGGAGTCATCAGCTAACGCTTAGTTAGCAAGATGCATCCGTAATTCACGTTAATTATTATATTAATTGGGTTGCTGATTTTGGCTGTAGTGAAAAACAGACTTAAAACAAAATGTACTAACAGACAACTCCTTAGATGGTCTTTTAGTACAACCAAACACTGAAGAAGACACTTTAAGGTGACCAAAATTAACTTTCATGATCTGAAAACACGCTGTGAAAGGGTCAAAGTTCTAAGACGAAAACACCTAAACACAAGTTCATGCCTATTTAAACACAGTGCCATGAATATACATTGCTAAGCCTCTAGTGACTGGTCAATCACAAGATAGCCATGCCCTAAAGCATACCCTGCTTTATCGTCTATTTCACTCTAAATGGGACCATGATTTAAAGAAGAAGAAAAAGAGATTGAGATCATAAACTCATTAGGAAAATGTTTACTGAGGTAATAAATCAAGGGAGAAGTAGGCTCATTTTCTCATAGACTTCTATACAAGATGACTTCTTTTTGCAATCAGTGGAGTTTCCCCCTGCTGGCCATTAGAAAGAATGCAGGTTTAAAGCACTGCCGCACTGGCTTCACGTCCACTTCTTTTAGAAGTCTAAGGTTTTATCAATGAAACTGATAGTATTTTGACACTGCAGTCGTGGGAAAACAATGGGGAATGTATTGCTGAAACAAGCAATTAAGACACAACACAAGTTTATAATATGACCTTTAAAATGCTAGAGATCCAAAACAGATTTTGATTTTTTTTCCTCCTTTAATAGCTGCAATGCCTTCAGGCTTTAATTTAAATAAAAATGTTACAAAGAATGTGCAGAGTAAAGACACAGGAGAGGAAAATAAAGGTTGTGTACCATAATGCAGGATGAGTAAAAATTATAAAACAACAAATAAAAAATGAATGTGACCATGTAAATGAAGGGTTAAATGCAAGGCGACTGGCCAACAGTGACTTCATCTATGCAGTGCAGATGCAAAGTCTCACTTCACCACTCATCAGATGGCATTTCAGGATATGTGTAATGCTTTCTTTCACTGTCTATCACCCCCTCCTCAGTGTTTGTAAGTGTGTCCCTCTGACACATTCATACATACACAGTATGTAAGTGTTACAACGTAGAATACAGTGAACGTAAAAAGCCACAAGACCCGGTGACCACAGATTTACACTACATGCACTACATACATTACCATAATCCAAAACTCAGTGAGACATTCGTCAAATGTACTGAACGATTGTATCAAATTAGAACTAAAGTAAAGTAATCCAGGCATCGAGTGCAGGTACTTTTATAAAGAAATTGAATGCATAATGATAATTTACAGTTTAACACTCGTGGTGAAGAAAGTTTGTGGGGAAGCACAGTGGTTTACAGTAGAACTCAACCTCTGAGAGGCTTTTCCCTTGACCCACTGTAGAAAAAAAGGCTTGTTTATGCAGGCCTTGACAACAAATGAGGAGATGTTCTTGGCTTGGCTTGTGATTGTGTCAACAGCGGTCAACAGCAGCCGAGAGAAAATAACACAAAAAAAAAAAATTGTGAGGAAAATTATTCTTTCTAGGATCAGCCGAAGGCAGAAAACATGGCACATATGAAACAAACTGTCTGCGTCAATGTGCCCGCGTGTGTCTGAGTGTATGTGTGTGTCTGCCTGTCTGTGTCTGTCAAAACATGGCAAATTGATGATTAATGATTGTTTGCATGCTGGTTGGTGAGGAGGTGAAAATCTGTCACTGCCTCTTTCTACAGCGCAGTCGTCAAATTGAGACGAGAGCTGGAACAATGTTTAAAAACACAATTACGCAAATAACTAACCTTCTGTATTTTCATTTTATTCACAGGAAATGCCCGCCCTGGAAGTGTATGACGCATTTGAGTGGCAGCTTGTTCTGTGTGGTGTAACTTTGTCACAATGCATAAGCAACATCAGATTTAGCTTTGGTACACTGGAAACAGATGTGCTTCAATTCATACCAGGCACTGTTTTCCTCACAATGGACATAATGGGACTGTTTGGGACTAGATTGCGTGCGTGCGTGCGTGCGTGGAGACTGAGAGTGTGAAAGAGAGAGAGAAAGAGAGAGAATTCTCTCTCTCTTTCTCTCTCTCTTTCACAGGGGTGCTTTTTCCTGTTCAGTCATTTGGGGACTTTGACCACAATGTTTCAATGCGTCTGTCTTCAATCTTGGAGGGGAGCCGTCGTCATGGTTCTCAAGGTTAGATATTGCAGCCTCCCCCTTTTTTTCCTCTGTTTACAGTATTGTTTTCGTTATCTCCATCTTTTATGTATTCTCTCCCTGTTTTCACATAAGTTTTTCCCCCGTTCTCCCCCTTTACTTTCTCTCCCTCTTTGGGCTCCATTGTATGTTGCGCTCTTCGTGCAGTGCATCCTCAGTTTCATTCTGTCTTCCGTCTCTTCCTCAGATAACACAAACTCCAATAGCGCCAAAAAAGTCCTCTACCTCTGCCTACTAACACTGACAGCATTTTCTAAAACAAGAGCCCCTCGTGGACGCAGTCCATTAGGCCCATCCATCCAAACAGACCTGCTTTGTTGAGGTGTTATATCAACAGGGCGACCTCCCCTCCACTCCTCCCCAGCTTCCTTGGGCCCCCCAACGGCAGGAGATTGATGTCAACAAGGAATTTTGTCCCACATTTCCTTCTACCTCCTCCAGACCCACCCTACTCCTGAAAAACACTTGCACCAGCACAGAGGGCCCCAGTGAGGCCTTAACAGGCCCGCTGAGCTGCATTACCCCACCGCCACCTTCTCTCACCCCTCGCTCTAGCAGTGCCAGAAACACCCTAAGTCACTAACGTGACACCGTAAACAAGGAGTGCCCCAGAAAACAGCACTAGCAAATGCAAGTATGTGTGTGTGTTAAGGAAATGAGCCACCTTGTTCTGTCAACAGAGTGGTTGCTGTGAGAACGGGGAGACGTCATTTGTGTACAGTGTCATCGCCAGAAGAGCTGCCAATAGAATTCAGACCAACTAAATTTGGGCTTGTTTCATGGGTGGTGCTTGTCAAACTTTCACAAGAAGCAAGAATCCACAACGCAGCTGCTGTCTTTTGAGGTTTGCAGAGACAGTCAGGGGTCTGCAGTTGGATATATAAATCAATAAAACTGTGTGCAACAATACATAATTTCATTCATCTGTGGGCCTAATCTGATTTTGCAATGTAGATCACATACAGGCTTCCATGCATGGTTGTAACATTATACACCATATAATAATTCTCCAAGGGAATGCTTTCATATTTACTAACAGTATCCTTTTAAATTCCATGTGGGATGTTTAACAAAGTTTGCTGAAGGAAAGCTTCAAAGCATGTCACTGCAACTGAGGCTTGGAGTTTCCAAGATGACAAAAATGTCAAAACAAATTATAAAACAAAGAGTTAAAATGAATATAGTGTGCCTCAGAATATTAACTTTATTATGGCTTCCATGATCCACTTTGTTGAGTAGATTAGACCAGAAGTTTTGTTTTTCAGCCAAGGACCCGGGGACCCATGTATGTCCCTTGGAATAATTTATCCTGTTTTGGTACACTTCTATAGTCTTAGTTGTGTAAATAAATAACACAAATGAAATGTATTAGAAAGATATTAGTTATGTATTAAACATATTTGCAGATTCTAAGGGCCTGTGTCCACATATCTTTTTTTTTTTCTGAGCGCCAGCATCTTTTTTCAATTGTTTTCAATGAGGGGAGAACGTATGCGTCCGCATGCTGAGTTATAGATTTGTTAGACCATAATCTATGACCTCCTGGCAGAGCGCCACGGACCATACTTTTGAGAAAAACGGGATTAGATGCTACACAATAAAGCTTTCATTTTCTTCTTTTTTTTGTTTAAATCATCATATCTATATTCCATTCATTACAGTTGTAAACCTCAACACTCAAATACCATTATGTTTGTGTTTGCAAATCTGCTTAGAAGTTTGCATGCAAAAAGTCAAACAATTGGTTCCATTTAAGGGCATGTCTAGTTTAATCTCAAGACATCTGCATGAATCCAATTTTGTCCTCATATGCTTCAACAAAACAACGAGGTTGAAGACAGTTCGAAATGTCAGAGGGTGCCCATGAAGTCCCGTGTGAGCGACTGAGTCGGGGGATTGAAGGAGAACACTGTGGCAAGACCTGCAGCATTAAATCCATGCATCACATATGGTATATACAAAACCTCACGCATGACTTCTTGTTTTAATTTAGAGTGACCTGTCTAATAAACATTTAGACATGCTTAAATCGTTTAAACATTTCAAAGGGATTACTAAGGATGTTACCGGACTTAGTTTTCCGGAGCAAATTGTTATGGTGGATCAAAGGTTATGACTCTAGTTGAAAAGGTTATTTTCAAAGTGTTATGGATTACAGTAATCTTAAACATTATTACGACCTTTACTCGGGAAAGAAAACTCTGTGATTATTTTCATTACCTGCATTTCTCTAATGTAGTTAGTTATTTAAACTATTTACTTTCAGATGACTTGGCCTTCATATCTGCAGAATATAAACACCAGTGGCCGGTTGCATAAAACACTTTAAGTTTTCTCCTTAAGTATGACACGTTTAGCTGAGGGACTGACTTAAGAGTGTTGCACAGAATGCCTTAAAAGGTTTCCTTAGTTAAGGAAGAACGTTTAGGCATTTACTGCATTGAAAGAGATTTTACAGCAGTAAAAGTATAGTTTCCATGGAGACAGTTTGTTTGCACTGTGGCTGATCTTGAAGGGAGAGTCAGTATGAATGTTTACAGAAACAAAAATTATAACAAATGCAAAACAAAGATGTATATTATTTATTAATTATATTGTGCCTTTGACTTGTATTTGTATTTGATTTGTCTATAAGTTCAAAATTACTGAAATAACCAAAACACAACTAACTGTGATGACTGCCGGTCAAATCTAAAGTGTAGAAAATCAAATACTCATCGCTCAGTGTTCTCCCGGTCGCAGAAGACTCTTGTCGAGATGCGTTCATTTTCTTCATTTATCTCCATAAACTCTGCCATGTTGCAGTTAAGATCGAGTCAGAGGCACCTTACGTTTTTTTCCTTACTTTGGTTGGTAAGGGGTTTTTTTGTGCGACGGTTTAACTGACTTTAAGGGATTCTTCAAATAAGAGAATATTATATTATATAAGAGAAAACCTTAAATACTTAAGTGAAACATATGGGTGTTTTGTGCAACTGATTGTATTTTAAGGAAACCTTAACTCTGACTTTAAGGAAAATCTTAACATAAGGCATTTTGTGCAAGAATACACAAGAATATAAAGAGAGGGTCATTTCCACCTCGCAATGTAATATTGTTTATATTATTATCTACCAATTCAATTTATTACAGTTCCACTTATTATGGTTTAGAAATTTGAAAACATCACCTTCTCTCAAATGTACAGTGTTTGTACTGTACAGTTACTGCCTAACCTGGTGATGACCTAATGAGTGTAAAGCTTCTTGGACGCAAAGTTTCAGTGAAGTAGCTCCACTCGCCCAAAACATCTCAAAGCAATGTGCACTGACCCTTAGTTTGACTTGTTTACTTAGGAAAAAGCTAATGGAAATTCTAATAAATAATGAAAAGATGCATAAAATGCTGGGCATATATGTGGTCATACCTGAGAACTTTAAAGGATCCATGCACATGTGAGATTATTTGAGTCCTGCGAAAACACACAAGGCTGTGTGACTGATGTGGGAGCTGGAAGAAGCTGAAAATGGTGGTGTGTCTCTGGTAACAGCTTATGCTTCATTGTAACTTTTTTAATGTAGTAACTGTGTTTTATATATGGCTCCAGTGAGAACACAACAACATCTCATATATTGTCATATAATATACCCTAATCCATCAGGAAAATCAGCTAAAGCAGCAACAAATTCACCACAGAGGTAATTCACAGTGCAAGCACACATACTCCAGATAACCTAAATACATGAGTGTTACTGTATGTGATAAGTGTTTTCAGAAGTGCAGCTGAACACACTGTACATAATCCGACACTTTCTCGGGTTCACTCGGAGGTCTTGCTGCGATGCTTCCAACAACCACGAGGACGATAAAATCTTGGAAATAGGAAGTGGCATATCTTTAATTGTGCTTTTATCCTCAGCTGAGCAGACACACTGCACTTACACTGGACCACGAAGGCCAGTGCTAAGAGTAGTTTGCCACCTGTTTCTGACATGTACATTGGTACTTTTAGTGTAACTTTCATTTAATATTAAGCAACTCGCCTCTACAGTAGAGCATTTTGACAACCTTTATCAATAAGTAATGTGAAGACATAAATATTCCCAAACTTCCTGAAGACAAACCATACTGTACACAAGTTAGGGGCCTAAGGAACAATGTACCTTACCAGTTGGCACAACTAGCAAGACCCTCTCCATTGTGTTAATGATTCCAATTACAAGCAAATCTTAATTTACAATTAGAAGTATTCATTTTAGTTACGAGGTATGTGATGATAGAGGTCGTTATAGTTCAACACATTCTGGTCGAATAATGAATAAGTAAATGTATGCATGTATGCATAACAGTTGATATAGTAGATATAATTTGTAGCTAGTCTCACGTAGCCAGATCTATCTCCACAGTTCTGTGCCCGTACTGGAGGAAAGTCGGGATTCAATGTGCTTTCACTCCTGGATAGTGAAAAAAAACTCCCTGGCCTGTTTGTATTTGCTT
>JAOVVB010245563.1:0-21194 GCA_028570985.1 Heterobranchus longifilis | reverse complement strand
GTGTGTGTGTGTGTGTGTGTGTGTGTGTGTGAGTGTGTGTGTGTGTGTGTGTGTGTGTGTGTGTGTGTGTGTTTAAGATTTGTATGAAGTTAAAGCAAAGGGACAAGACGAACTTCATTCAGTGTTTTTTTTATCCAAAGTGGCACTGCTACATAGATTATCATTATTATTATTATTATTATTATGGTAAATATTTCCACACATTTCATGGAAATCTGTCCATTTTGAAAGTTATGTACAAGTAGAAACTTTGGCAGTGTGGGAAAAGACACGTCACTGTAAATTGTAAATTGTTGTATTTTAGCAGAATGCTGAAAGCAGAACTGCAGAACTGATAAACTGTTTATTTATCATAAGTTATATCATTATCGCAATGTTCAACAACGTTATGACATATCGCATATTTTCCTCATATTGTGCAGCCCTCCTCTGGAGAAATGATGAGCTGGTCACTTCACGTCAATTTAAGAAAATATCCCAGTTAAACTTTGACTCATATCTACAGAAGCCACAACGTTTTATTAACGTTTTCTCGAGATCACAAGTTAATTATCTCGGATTCAGAACCCGCCTGCTCCTAAGACACGCTGGAAAAGAAGAAAACCAGCTCGCAAGAAAAACTAATTTACACAGGACGGTTGTTTTATTAACAGATTTCAACTTTTCCTTTGATAAAAAAGTTTTCTCGCACGGACGACTTCCTGATTTCTTTCAAGAAGGGTAAAAAAAAAAAAGGAGAAGTCACAGCGTCAAATCACGTCATATCATTGGTGCGACACATGCAGCTCCAGTTACATGACACATGTGTCAGACAGCGTGTCTCAGCCTTCATTTAATAGCCTTGATCTTTTTTTCTGCAACATGACGTGGGGTCTATACCTTACCTATACTGGCTGGTGGAGAAGAACGCTGGATTTAGCTTGTAATCCCAAAAGCTCTGGTATTTTAATATGTCATCACAACAAATATAGTAATACAAATCACTATGTTTAATGTATCACCTTTACTTGTAATATCTATTATTATCCAAGTAGATTTACTGTTAACATTAGCCGTACATAAATACACACTTTGCAGCGCTGCCAAAGCATCTCATCATGACACTGAATATCCCCGAAGCTCCGAGGCATCAAATCAAAGCTGAGCGACATCAGTCTTCATTTTACAGTGTGTTTGCATGTGTGGGGGTGTATTCATCCCCGCTCAGGAATACTAATATAGACATACACTAAACAAGTGACGCATGAATGAGAGAAAGAGAGAGAAAAACTGAAAATATTCTGGGTTTATAAGTGTATGTTGTCATAACAACGGCAAACAAACAAGTTAAACAAACACTGGCAAATGCAGCAGGGGATCGTGACGTCAGCGGCAGCGAGAAACGCGATGCATTGTGTGAGTTACGGGCACGGAGCAGAGACGGTCTGAGTGACAGGCTGCAGCTGGGAGGCAAGAGAAGGACGGGAAATACTAAAAATTGACATCCACTGAGTCAAAATGCTAACGTAATCACTCGCTCCACAGAGACAGCAACACTAGCTGACGTCACTGTTAAGCCGGAGATATACTTGCTTTTATAAATACGTGCATGCGTGACGTCGCGTATTCTGCGTCTGTTTTGTCCGTTCATTGTGTACGTACTCTGAAATTAATGCAACGCGATTTCTACGCAAACGGATGGTCAAACAGTAAAAGTATATTTGCAGCTGTCACAGAGTCAGCTGCTAATTTCTAATATTCTCATTAACATTAAGCGTGAAAATAGTGGTGACAGTACCGTTTGGTAAAGTCGGTTGTGAACAATTCTTTTTTTATTTAATAATACAAACAAGAGACAAATATGGTCACCGGACATTTGCATCAATGAAAACGTAAAGCGGAGGAAAAAAGGAAAGAAAAAAGTGAGACCATAGCGATGGATGTACATCGCTACATAACCAGCATTGGATGAGAATTAAAGTCAAAGCACGGAGAGATTTAAGTAAATAAGTAAATAAATAAATAAGAGGCAGGGGGGCACATTATGACTTGCTATCTAAACATGTGGACAGGCTGCAGACTAAAACAGAGTCCTGATCAAATCCAAAGCAAACCAGTGTTGGTGATGCTGTTAGCATGGTGGCTAACATCCATAACGTTTCTCTGTATGACATGTTTTGCACTAATGTGTTATTGCAGTTTTTTCCGTGTTGATGTGTGTTTGTTGTCGCTGTGTGCCGGTGGTTGACAATTAATACATCCAAGAAACAAAGCGATGTGTGCCGGTTGCAAATTTGCGTCACCGTCAACATGGCGGTCCCTGGACGATCCAGAATCGTGGTCGTCCGATATGTTTTTCAATGGTCGATGCCGATACCGATATTTAGAGAGCAGGGCGGCCGATGGCCGATTTATCACGCAGATTTTGTTTAGAGTTTTGCATTTGATAAAATACTACAACAATTAAAAAATAATATGAATAATAATAATAACAAATGTGACACAACATTGCTGAACTTTAATGAACATTTGCATCTCTTTGTTTGTGAAATGTATAAACTTACATAAATAAAAACAATGTTAGTGCACTGGACCACCGAGCAGCATCTCTTTGTTTTTGGTCGTTTTGTAGATCTGCACTTTAATCGGACTTGTGATCAAAATGTCATTAATCGGCCGACCGATTATTCGGTCTATCCCTAATCCAGACCACAATGCAATGCACCATGACGTAGTTGCCCCTTCTCTATACAATGTTTTCTTTACAAAGCTATATGTGCCTGCACACACACACACACACAAACAACCTCCATTTTCCACTTGTTGCTCGGTGCTGAATATTACAAGCAACTACAAGCACGTCTGACCTTTCCAGTCCGTGTTTACACAAACAGTTATAGTTTGGCACATCGGCTCAACAGCAACTCCAGAGCAGCCCTCTTTAAAGTCATCACGCTGTCGGAGACTTATTGAGTCAATAAGGGGGACACAAAACAGTGTTTTCATCAGAGACATATTTTAATAAATTGGATTAAATGAGTGTGGACTAGATTAAATATGAGCACTGAAAGCAGAAGAAAACTGTTGGGGAAAACAGTCATTGCCTTAATGTTTCCCATGTACAGAATGATGGTCTCTGGCATCCTCAACAACAGTGAGTCTTGGCGAAAGTGGAAGAAACCTATTTACCATATCTTTCCTCTACACCCGCTGCCGTTCTTCCCTCGGGGGATTTGGCTACCCCGAGCACTCAACACAGAAGTTAGCATTTGCATAGAGGCCAGTTATGTGGTTTTAGCGTCCCGTGTGATTGAAGTGAACATTAACATGCGGGCCGACGAGGGGACCACGTGGTTGAGCGTGCTCAGAGGGGAGTTGTGGCGTGCCGGACGTGACCACGCATACGAAGCGGGGAGTCCACAGGTGAGGTCATGCTGGGCAGTGACAGGAAAGTTCCCTGGAGCACAGAATAAGGTTTGGCACAGAATCTCGCAACCGTCAGAGGCAAAAAAAAAAGAAAAAGAAAAAGAGGTCTGTTTGTATCTGATGAGCAGTGTATTAGAATTACAAATGGCGGTTTAGACGAACTTATCTAGAAATAAAGAAAAAGGCTCACGTTTTTAAGGTTTCCCAAACAGGATTTTGTAATGATTATAGGGCTGCCCCCTGAAAATCGAAGACTGGAATCATCAGTCGTAGACCCCCTCCGTCGACTGAGATTCAAGTCCAGCAGTCGTTTTTTTTTTTCTTTTTGTCAGTCAGTGTGCAGAGAACTTCTGGGGACATTTTGCTCCAGTGAGACCTCCTGTCTTTCACGCTGCTGCTTTTAAGTTTCACTTTCAGTTTTACAGTCAGCTGCGAGCTGCAGAGCACCAGAGACTGGATAAACTGAGACCCCCCACCTCTGAGTCATTTCCTGTATCTGTGTCACATGTGTTTAGTTACGGCCCCACCTCTTTAGGAGACTAGCAGCCGTATTAATTATTGATTCCAATGGGAGAAGTGAACTTGAACACAGATTATGATCGATCCTTTCGCCCCACAGTCACCAAACTTAATATTGGACCCAGTTTTCACAAGAAGCCACATTTCTCCTGAACAAGCTGACACTAAAATGACATTTTTCAGACGGACAGATCAGGAGAAAATTAACTTTGTTCGAGACCTTTTTCTGTCTCAGCAACGAACTCTTGTGAGATCTGGCAACACAGAGCGCTAACGTCAACTAACGACACAGATTACTATTTTTGTTTAATGCTAAATGTAGCTGTTAGCTGTGTAGATATCTAGCAAAATAAAGACATAAATAAATTGTGAAAATATAACTTTTCATCCATCCACACTGAGGAGACAGGAAGTGTGTCCCGAGTGAAACTCAACTTCTGATTAGAAATGCTTAATTTACAGCCCACATCAACTTACTACTCTGTAGTCTCTGGCTTATCTTTGATACCTTGTGCCGGCAAATAATGTTGTTGCACATTTCCGATTAGCGTAGTTAGCATGCATTAGCTCAGAGGTTTAACTTGGCTTGTTTATTATGTGAATGTCACTGTGCGCACCATGTCTCGCATGCATAAACTGCAATAAACTGTAATAAAACAGGCTTAAACCACAGAACGAACAGTCGAATCGTCGTATTGAACAGCCAAATCCGAGTCGACAAAATTCTGAGTCGGGTACAGCCCTAGATTCTTGTGCTTCAGGGAGCATTATCTATCTTACGTTGAAAGTAATCAGCTTCTTCTTGGAGATAGCCATGAATCTAGTCTATTACAATGTTAACCTATGTGTTAAATGCTCCCAAACATTACACCACTACAGTTGTCTTCAGTGGTTTACCATGCACACTTGGAGTGCGCTCTCGTCGAAAAGCCCAGCACACATAAAAATGTTTTTTTTTAAAGTCATGCTTTAAGCCAATTCTCAGTAATCCCTTCACATGCAAAGCAAGAGCGGAAATTGAGTTGCTGTTACATGCACCTGTTTATGTAACAACAACACACGCAAATGAGAAAAGGGCCCACTTGTTCTGCAGAGGCAGCATCTATCTTTTCTTGATGTGTGGTCCTAAGTTCTGCATGTATGTGAGGATTCTTGAGTTATAGCCTCCATAAATGATCGCGTGTGTGATCCAGCTTGAGGTTTGTTCTGCGTTATTTTTAAACGTCTGAAATGAAGGTTATGTAAGTGAGCTAATCTGGACTAGGCAGGCTGCAGTATAGCCCTGTAGACCTGCTGTGATTGAAAATGTCAGAGCCAGAGGATGTCGAGGGGCTGTCCTAGATGATGATGATGATGATTGTTTTGATGGTTTTCGTGTCATGCACACAAAGTGCCCAACCCTTATACACGACACCAAAAGTTCCGTTGCAGTGTTCAAACGTTTCATTTCCTTACAAAGTCACAAAGACTCACCATAGAAATAGCTCCTAGGATGGCTCGGCTTTGTCTAAAACAACGTCCTTGAGTGTGAATAACTCCACTACCCTCCTGACACGCGTTACAGCTCAGCATGCAAGAAATGTCTCTCGGGGGGATCAAATCATGGTGATGTAAAACGAGATATCATTCCACAACCCGTCCATGTGTGCATGTTTCACCACAATCCCAATGATTTCAGAGAAGATTCTGAACAGTATCTTGAAAAAAGAAAAATATCATCATTGAATGGTGTGCAGTGGTTTTGGGAGGTTGGGGCATCATATGTTTCATTGTACAGAAGTTGTTTTTTTTTTAATATATGAAACTTAAATTCCTTTCAAAACAAAAATTCCAGAGGACGTCTGGACAAAATAAATTTCAATGGAGGATATCAAGCTCACCCTCATGGAGAGCGTTTCGCTGGAAGAGTCTTAGAAGATATTTTATCACACTCCAGCTGCTGGAAGAATTGTGGCGCCCAGGAAGCCAATCACTACCACGTGTTTTGGGTCCGTCCAAAAGTAAATACTTTTTGGCGCAAGATTTAGGCCTGGTTTACATCAGGCACAGAACCACCGTGATTTGCTGCGACGCGCCGGGGAGCTCTGCCGCCTTCCATTCGGCGCCCATGCTAAGTAGTTCTGTTGTTTACATGGTACTCGCTGCGCTACGGAGGTCCACGAATGGCTCGCGATCTGAGCGATCATTTCGGCATCTGATCTATTTTTCCTGTGTACCGCAAGCGAATCTGGCATGAAAACACACAGATAATCTATTATAAACCATCTAAAACACATATTATACACAATATAAATTATCTGATTGTAATAAATGATCAATTGTGTGCCAAGTCTTGTGATTTTCCTGCCCGTCTCTGCTGTTCTCCTGGAGTTTAGATTCCCCTGAATTTTACAGCCCCACATGACATTTCATCCACAATATTTATTAGAAATAACATAGTGCCTCTACTGTTTGTGATTGTGCTTTTAGACGTTATTATCCACATATTTGTCTGTTGTGTCTGAACAGAGGGACACAGAGAGCCTGTGTGTGTGCTGCTCTCGGACATCAGACACACACAGACACAGCCTGCACACCGACACATACACAAATCAGCTCCACGTGTGGTTAGTAAACAGCAGAAGAGCAGAATCGCTTGTTGACCGGCGGGGAGAAATGTGCTTCTGATGTAAACGGCCAGGCTACTTCTCGTCTGATGAAAACCTGGCATCATACAGAATTAGTGACCAAATTACTTTTAATTGGGACAGCCCCTTTTTGGGCTTCTACATTCAACATCCACAAACAGGGTTTGAAATTAACACCAGCCACCAGCCAAATGCTGGTAAAATATACAAGTAGCTGCTAGATTTGTTTGCTGCAGTTGTCTATTGGTATTTAATGTCTATTGTATTAACACATTTCTAGTCTTATAATACTTATTTTATCTTGTACGCACTTTTCGTTATCTATTATTTTGTTGTACTCTTTGCACTGTGGGTTAGAGAGAAACGTTTTTGTGATTCCTCTGTATGTCTGGTACATATGGTGAATTGACAATAAAGCTGACTTTGACTTGTAATGGCATTTGTGATTTAAAAAAAAAAAAAAGTATACTGTTGCCACTTTATTCTGCTGCGATCTCAAGGACATTTAAGTGTGTGCAAATGTTTAGAGAGTGTGTTTAACCATGAGGGATTTGATGGTATGACTAAACTATGAGGTCAAAAGCAGCCTGCCCTCTGGTCCTGTGCCCTACACTGTCCTCTGTTCTTGTCAACAGTACAGCAGCGCATCAACAGCGACTACACCTGTGACATAGTGTGAAAAGGTCACAGGCCAATGGCTAAGCCCTTGGCCCAGCGCAGCTTACATCTTATATGCCCTCGACGACCCTGGTCACATTTAGAACATTCCACTGCATGATGTGTCGGGCTGTGCATGCATCAGGGTTTTTTTTTGTTTTTTTTTAAATAACCTCTGGGTGTTGTAGCGTGTCTGTGTAAATGTGTTCTGTTTTGTAAGCACCGGCCTATGTGACTGAGTCACGTAGTCTTAAGTGTATGTGCATTCAAGACAACAGTTGAATAAAGCTGTAAACATCCTGTTTTCACAGAAGTCCCTCTCGTTTAGGCATCAAGCCCACTCTTACGCAGAGTGCACAACAGCAGGTGCACACGGCTGCTGAAAGTGAGGTGAGTGAGGTACCATTTGCTTAGGTTTCAAAGCTGATCTCATCATAAAAGGGAAATAGTTTGAACTCGAGAAAATAAAACTGCAATATGAAGTAAAACTGGTCTCAATGGGGCTCTGTGGTCTAAACAAGGTTTCTACAAGTTTGAGATTTAAAGCTTGAACTTGAAATGAGACTTATGTTGCTGCTGCTACCTTTTTTTATGTTTAGGTCCTTGAGCCAAAGACTTATTGTGAACACGTGACAATTCTACGTCAAGTTACTAAATGTGGATAGAGTGCCGCAGTCCTGACACCAAGAAATGAGTTAGAATTTTAACACTTCCGGTTTCCTCGCCTTAAAGTCAAGTTTTTTGAGTGGGTTTTTGGTTAGAACTAAGATCTGTGGTTAACACAAGCTTAAGAGATTTTCACGTTTTATTCTGTGACATAAAATATGCTACTAAATACCACACTCGTTAATTTTTATGCTTTTACATGTCTTAAAAGGGTTGGTTGCTAACAAATGGCTAAATGAGACTTCAGTGGTTTGTCAGGGACATTAAACGTCACTGTCGTGGTGACGGTGAGTCATGTGACCGTTGGTGTAGTTTGTTTATAGCCTAACGTTAGTTTTTTACTTCTGACAATTGCATTTACGCTTCAAAAGTCGTAAACGTGGTGTTCATTAGTGAAGATTATCTTGTTGAACAAAACGTGTAAGTATCATAAACTTTTGTTTGCCACAGAGCTTATTTTCTGCAATAATACAAAAGCCAGTAGAAAAATCCCATAGGTTTTTTGTCGACAGAACCAGGCCGCTGCTAACTTCAGGGTCGGCCTACAAAAATACGTCATCCCTGGGGCTTGTTTTCTGAATGGAGTTTGGATCCATCAATATTTTGCCACAAGATTTTTTTTTTTCTCACACAAATACCATCATATACCGCGGTACACCCCGGTAAAATGGCAAGACAGTACGAAGGTATGAAAAAATAGATACCGCCCAAGCATACTAGAGATTCCTTGCTATCAACTTTCTGGCTGTAGACAGTCTTGTTTAAGCCAATGTGTGTTGACTGCTGGCATGCATCGTCCCTGATCACTGAACATCTTGTGCCAATAAGGTCATCAGTGCAGATACAGAGCTGCTGGTATTATGACTAGAAATATTGAACATTAGTTGGGAGGCGTTCAGGAGATAGTCTATAGGCATGCCTGTGACATTCTGCAAGGCACTCTATCTACAGCAGTCAAAATATTTATTAAAAAAATACAAAATATAACCAGTTCATTTAAGACAGCTGTCACAGGATAATCTCTGGTTGTAGATGTCTGCAGAGCAGTTCCATAATAGCAGGACATTTTACATTATTCATTTGTCATGTGCTTGTGGTTCATGCTTTTTCTAAACACATATTTTTTTTGTTTGCATAAACACTTTAAAAACAGGACACAGCTAATGTCTTTTCTTCAATACACCTTACCTACAAATATGAGAAACTTTATTTGAGCTTGATTTAGTCTCTTCCTTGAGTGTTTGATGATTGTATTTCCTGTCTATTGTGTTTGATTTTCTATTTAAGCTGTAACGGTTGTGCTATCTTTGCCAGGTCTCCCTCAGAAAAGAGATTTCTACCTCAAAAAGACTTCCTGGTTAAATAAAGGTTAAATAAAAACAGTATTCACTCCCCTGCCCAGGAGTCAGTTGCCTTTGCTCATCATCTGTGATGTGAAAACATCAGATTTCCAGACAGTCACAGAAAGTAAAAGTGTGCATCCTGGTCATAGTTTAGACATAAAATCCTGCACCACACAGCGTCCCTCCTGCTGGGCTGCTGCCGACAGCGCTTTCAGCACAACACTCAGTCACACTGGACAGAGCGTCTGGGTCAAAACTAGTTTAGCCGACTTCATTGACAGTCAGCGCCGGAGCTGCCCTCCGTTTCCTATTACCCTTCTCCACTTCCATCACAGTTAGTTTTGTGGTTGAGTCATTTTGAGACAAGACTCAGTTTGTAAAGTTTACAACCTGTCCCGATGCCACTAAATAAAAGCGCAGTGATTCAAATGACAAATTGCAAGTCGACTCAGGATCCCCTCTCGGCCAATAACTCGATTCATTGACTTTTAGGTGGAAGCCCTATACGCCAATAGCGATTTATCTGCGATAAGCTAATTCTGACTAAATCAGCCTAGCCTATTCATTGGTCTGGCTCTAATCCCAAAGGAGGGCCAGCTAACTTACACAGATCCATTCATATAGACCGCCAACAGAGGTTTGACCAGCATCACTTTGTCACACATGGATTTCCACAAAAATATAACCAATAGCACTGCTCACTCTTTGAGCCATTTCAGGCAAGTGTGACATGCATGGCAAATGTTTGAGCGCACCTGTGTAAAAAAAAGTACACTCCAAGTCTCTCATTCTAACCTGATCTTATTCCCTTTTTAACCACAAAATCAGGATAACTGCGCAGTGGTGTACAGTAACAGAATGTTGCTTTTGTCCTCGGATTCACTGTGAGTCATAATACAAGCGTCAGCTTTGTCTGATACTACTGGCCTACTCCCTCTTTTCTTGTTGGTCTTTGTCTCTCACTCCTCCCTTTCCATTTTCACCTCTATCTGTGCCTCTCTACACTTGCCCTTTGCCTCATTTTCAGTTGCATCTTTCTCTCCATACCCACTATCATTTGGTGCACTTGTTCCGTGCAGTGATTGCATCTGACATGACTTATATAATGGGTTTATGACCCTCTGCGCTCTGAGGGGAATTACTGACATTCCTGAATATTTCCCTGCTAGCTTAAGAGAGTGTTTTTTTTCCTGTACCCTCCGTTATTGGTGTATCTATTTACCATTCCTTGGCTGTCTGCCTCCCCTGGCAGTTTGAAGCACTCTGTGTAATGTCAGGAACACCTCCCCATCAGCAGCTCTACACTGCAAGCAAGTCGTTTTGATGTGCAGTTCACACAGTTTCATCCTCAGCCTTTTGAAATCTAGGTCAGCTCTATTATTTATTAATTGCTGTTTCACAACTCCCTTAGTTTTCCCACTGCTGCTCACACAGCTCCGGCTCCGACAATGCTGAATATCCTTCTACGACTTCTAATAAAATCCTTTGTGTCTCTGAAGGAGGCTGGCAGGATTAATCAAAAAACAAAAGATTTAATGAATAAAGCCGTAATAGAAAAAAGGGGTCACCTTATATACATTTTGAATCATAATTAGTCTTCTTGTAAATGCTGAACTCCTTGGTTTCCCAAGATATTGGCACATGGAAATCCATTAATAGACCAAGGCTATGGAGAAACTTGCATACATTCATTACATTTCTAGACAGGGAAGATTTTGCCACAGCCTTGCGGTGAACTACTGCTTATTTTTTTAAACTTTTGAGCAGTTTTGTAATTATTAAGTGTCAGATAATTTCTTTATATCCACCAAGATGTGATTTTAGTACCTCATCAATAAGTACAGTAGTAGAACGTGCCTTATGTGTTTTGTTTAGGTGTGCCATTTATGTTCAATGTGAAGGCTATGTTTTTGTATGTTACGTGAAAAATACAATACATATATTTGTCAAGAAAAAAAAAAAAAAAAAAAAAAAATATATATATATATATATATATATATATATATGAATTCAAAGACAGTGTGATACACAGCCTTTTATTATCACCGTGAGTATATATACAATTTATACTTGATTGGCTGTTATTCGTAGCCAAGTCAAGTCCTGATTATTTGTCATTTGCTTGTTGACCATCTAGCTGTAATATACTCCAAACTGTCAATATTACACACTGTATTTCTTTGTGACTACTAACCTTTGCCATATCGTCCGCCCCTCCCAGAGGCAACTGTGGCCGGTGGGATGAAGGCCTCATCAGAGACTCTGGTCCCATCTCTAAACGAGGCCGTTTGATCTCCGCATACTCCACCTCTGATTGGCTGCTGGGCTCTGGCAGGTACATGTGCTCATAGCGGATATGCTGCTCTTGTCCTCTGCGAGATACAAAGATAGCAGATTAGAGAAAAGTATGGAAAGCTACTTAGAACAGTAAGCTACAGGCAGGAGTTATTGACATAGGGCTTGTGGTAAGTTTATAATGTAACAGCTGATGAAAGGCAGAAATACTCAATTTAAGAACAGTATTTTCCTTGATATATTAGTCTTGCATCAGGTTTTAGCCACATTAGTATTGTGGATGAATTACAATGACACTTCAAACAGAAGTGGAAGTCAAAAGATGAACCCTCATGACTTTGATGATTTTTCGACTAGTAACGTTTTACTCGCATGTTGAAACCTCGAGAACTATTGACCAAATTCCCATTAGTCCTGGCTGTACTTTGAAATGAATGCTAACATAAAATGGCAAATAAGCTAATGTTAGCATGGTAAATATCAGCATGTTAAAAAAAACAAAAACATTAGTTAACATAAAATGCTAACATGCTAACATACCAAAGTTAGCATGGAGTTGCAACTTAAAGGTGCTGTAAGTGGTATTTAATTTAAATTTATTTTTTTTCTAAATAAGTGTTAAATAGGTCTACCTTCAGACAGCCATCACTGATATAATGTTTTGTTTTGTCAGTAACATTGGTCCTCTGCACTGCAGTATACAGAAAAGACATTTTCCTGTTCCTACTCGCATCCAATCAGGAGAGAGGATTCCAGAAATGTCTTTTCTGTTTACTGCAGAGCGGAGGGACTGGGAGACCCACATTACTGACCAAACACTCTCCAAACATGCTATTTAACATTAATTTAAAACAGAACTGTACCTCCATGCTGGCATTATGATTGACCTCTGGGTTTTTCTTTCTTTTTTTTCTTTCTTTTTTGTATTATTATATTATTATCAGCAATGATCTTTTTATTATTTACCTGTTTTAATGTATTTTCTTTTCTTTGTTTATGTACCAAGTTATTTTCTCTGTTTCTGAATTTGCCCATTGTTTAAGGGTGTTGTGACTGTTTAAAAACCAAATAAAGTGTTGATCGTAAAAAAAAAGATTCCACAGTTGAAGTTGAAGTAAGCAAAGTTATAACAACATCAACAATCAGTATATTAATTGTCTTTAATGAAAGGAAATACTCATAGAACCATGTGCTCTGTTTAAATATGTATTTTAATAACGACAAACATCATTTTAGTCAAGTGATCATTCAAGTAGAGAAGCACAAGCAATAACTGCCATACATAACCTGATGGTTTTCGCTTTATGCATCAGGTTATTGGAAAAGTGACATCTCCAGCCTCTGGAGAAGAAGCAGACCTGACTGTGAAACCACGTCCGGTGCTTCTTGATGCTGTGCCTCCATGTTCTCCTGAGAGTCCTCCAATCACACACCCTACACTCCCTGACCTCCAGAAGCCTCCGGCCCAGCCACAGGGAAAACTTAGTAAAAATGTAAGTGTGCGGCATACGTACTATTAAATTATACCTGATGGTTTAGTGTTACGAATTAAAGCTGCATGTCTTTTTCAAGTGTGTATGTGCTTAGACTGGGAGTTGAGGTAGAAACTATTTATATCCTTCATTTTCCTTAGAGCTACACTACCGGATTTTATGGAAAAATCCACCTGTTTTTTTGTTTGTTTTGTTTTTACCCCATTTGCATCCTGGTAATATCAAGCAACATAACTGCAATAGTGATTATTTGGTAATGCTTTATTTGACATGTCCATTTCCTAATCATTTCCAAATAACTTCCTGGGAAGTTTCCTGGAAACAACTATGTAATTTGGTACCAACTCGATCACTAGCAATTTATGATTGTATGTTCTCCATATATGTTCAATTGTGTGTTTACCTGTGGGCAAATTTCACATTTTTGCATGTTCAGTTGCAAACTCAAGCTATTAGTTAGAATAATTTAACTGGAAGTTTGCTGATTGTACACATCTCGATTTCCCAAGTATTAACACCAAATAACATAGCTCAATTATAGATCTGTAAATAAAGCATTACCATGTTCTTATTTTATTGATTAATCTGCCAATTAGTGCCAATTAATCATTTAACAGTTTGGTCAGTAAAGTAAAAAAATTAAAATTCTTATCACGATTTCCCAAAGCCCAAGTTGACATATTTAAATTGCTTGTTTTGCCCAAATAGCAGTCCTAAACCCAAAGTTATTTGGTTGACTATCAAAGAAGATGAAGAAAACAAGCAAATATTGACATTTGTAAAGGGAATGTTTGGCATTTTGTCTTAAGAAATTACAAATGTTCCATATTATAAAAATTGAGATTTCCATGTCTGTTTTGATTCTAAAGCAGGTCTAGGTGCTATATAAATACTGTGAAAGTATCAAAACGTGTATTCAGAAATTGTGCATTTAAATGAGCTGCCAGGACTTCTGTGAAGTAGTGATGGCAGAAAAACCTGGAATACTGGAATCAGAGTAGACTGGGATTTTTCGGGAGGGGGGGGCCTTAAAGAGACAGGCGCTAAAACGGAGCGTGTCAGACAGAGGGTGAATACAGGTATATTCAGACAGACAGTATGAGAAAAATAATATGTATTTTGAACATTAAAGCATGTAAACATGTTCTACTAGAAACCCAAAATACCAGTATGAACTGGAAAATTAGCATAATATATCCCAGTTAAACCATTAATCAATGATCATTGAATAATTGTTACTATGTTACAAGCTTTCTAGTTGCTGTAGTTTTTTCAGTTTTCTTTTGCTGCCATTTGTAGCTGCCAAACTCACAATTTGTCTATTTTGCAAGCCGTATTAAGCAACACTTTGTTCCTGCTGGCTATGCTTACCAGTACCAGTGTGGTGCTTGAAAACAAATTCTAAACCATGCAGTCTGTCTCCATGGACCCACTGTGTCCCTGGAAGTAAACTGAAAGGTCGGGACATTCACTAGGCACACAGCTGCCGCTGCACAAACAAATGCAGATGAGCTTTTCTAGCATTTTATAGATGTTTGCAGCCGTCTCTGCAGTCACAATGACAATTCTGTGTTTTTGCATTCCAGATAAGAACCGCCAAAGGATTTCACAAGCGCCCAGGAAAGGTACAGTAGGCACAGCTTTGCCCACACACACAATAGAAACAAGATGGAAAGAGGAATGTGGACAGACAGCTCTCTGTTCTGTGGAAACATCTGCTTTTCATATGGTGTTCTTGGGGGTAAACAACGTGTTAAAAGAAAATCAGTCTAGTGCAAATGCTCAGCTGGATGTGATTACAATCATGGAATTCAGCGCTGCCAACGCGGTGCAAAACTTGTGGTTCTGCATTATTGTAGAACTCCATTCGTAGCTGTTGCAAGAAAAAGAGATATTTCCCTGGCACTTAACATTTTCAGTTTCTTGCCCACACATTGCTTTAATTCAGTCTATAGCTCTGGCTTAAGCTGTGCTGGGAACCCTCTGTCATGATTGGTATTAACAAAGCAAAAAATATTTTACATTTTAGAGATGAGAATCAAATAAAAAAGTGTTATTGACTATAGTCTCCAGAGCAGCCAGTTTTTCGTTTCACAAACTTCAACATTCTGTTGGCCTTCGAACTACAATGTAACTTTTATATTAAAGTTATGTATGGTGGTCCAAGTAATTGTGCGCCTATTCGTGCTTTTTGGTGTAGACAAGCATTCATATGCTTTTACTGTAAGCATAAAAGCGAAACAAAGACAAGCGCCATGCTGTTAGGACTTTCTCAGCACTCTGTGAATCCTGCTTTATTATTTTTCTGAAAAGTGTTGATTTTCTTTGACACACTCATTCATGTCTCTACACAGATGGTGTTGTTTGAGAAAGCGCAGTTCAGCGGGCAGGCGCATGAGATTTACAGGGATGTAGCAGATGCTACTTCTCTGCAGCTCTCGCCTCTCATATCTGTGAAGGTTGTTCGAGGATGGTAAGTAGCATTCGACATTTAACTGGAACTCTCAGACCATGAAAAGAAAATGTGTAGTTCTAATTAGTGTCAAGAGGTTTTGGAGTGCAGAGGAGGCATGTTAAGGCGCCTGGATGTGTCATTAATTTGATGTTCGAGAGTTCTGTACTTAACTGTAATTATATATCCTCTCTCACACTTTCTCCTTGAAAGGTGTTTTCTGTGAAACAAACAAAGTTTATGTTGACATTATGTGTGTCCTTGAGGCCTGCCAAATGTGTTGAAAGCATTCCCTTCCCTGTAAGACATGATTATTTTTTTAAATTTTGAAACCTGTATTGTTTACATCCATGCTTACGCAAGTAGATTTTGTCTTCTCTGCCTTTGCTGGAGCATTGTTGCGTTTCTTGGCGTGTTATTGCCTACTTGTACATCAGTGGACTAGTGTGAAACCATTGGCAGGAATGTGTATGGCATGCTCGTGTGCGTGCTTGTGTGTCCTCGTGTGTGTGCACAAGAACAAACTAAACCGGCACCCAAAATTTTCTCCATAATTTTACCAGTGGTAAAAACTCCACTGGGTACCCTTAACATCCAAGTTAGATCTCTAAGTTGTTCTCTCAAAAATAGAACAAAAGGGACAATTATGTCATTTGTTGCATATTGAATATCTGAATAACCTCTGCAGCTAAGAATTGCACCTTAGGCTGTGTGTCCACCAAAGCTTTTTTTCTGTGGCCAGCGTCTTTTTTTAATGCTTTGCAATGGGAGTGCTGCGTATTTAGGCTCTGCTACAAATGGCTGCAGCGTGACGAGGCGCTGAGCATCTATTACATAGTTTGGCGTCACTTTCTGGTCGCTGAGAGTTTGAGTAAAACATCATTGTCACTTCAGTCCAGTCACAGCGGAGGAGGGGCTGGACAAATACCACAAAGACCAACCGTCACATTCTACATGTACAAGTGCTGCACAACAACAACAACAACAACAACAACAACAACAACAACAACAACAACAATGGAGGATAAATGAATACTGCTTATCTCTGGTTCTGTCCTCTCTCCCTACATGCTTCAGCCTTCACCCAGAGCAGGGACCATCATGTTTACTTCCACGGATATTCCGTATCATAGCAACCAGACTCAACCAACGCGCCTCAGCTAAAAAGACAATGCGCCTCCTTCAGCTGGGCCTTTTCAGAGGAGCACCTGCCGTTCATTAGTATAGACTGTAAAACATGAACGTAGTCTCTGTGACGTCACCCATATGTTTCTGAAGAGCCTTTGTGAAGCTCAATTGGCAGTGCCTAACTCCTGGCTAACTCCTGGCTAATCCAAAAAATGAGCAAAGAGGAGCGTGGATGGAGCTGAGGCGGGCCGAATGAAGCAGCCATGCCATTAATTATGCATTACGCATTAATATCATATCATAAAAATTCACCCCCATACAGTTGTCATGAACGGGGAAATTAGCTATAGAGATCAAAACAGTTTTTGTACCAGGCTGTAAACATGTTTATTTCTGCTGTAAAGTTTGGCAGTTTAACATGGCAGTCTATGGGGATTGACTCACTTTTGGATCCAGCCTCAAAGTGGCCATTCGAGGAACTGCAGTTTTTGGTGTTTTTCATGAGTTAGTCTGGGTTTCTATGTAAGCAGTGTCGGTATAAAGCCTTACACTTCCCCCCCCGGCCGGAGGAAATCCCTCCTCCCCTTCCTGTGGTTCTCAAAGTCTCTTCGTTGCAGCCGGAGCGTAGCACTGTGCAAGACGATTGTGATTGGCTTAAAGAAATACAAACAGGCCAGGGAGTTTTTTCCACTATACCGAGGTGAAAGCTATTCAATCCAGACAGCTCTGTGGAGATAGGTCTGGTTACGCGAGACTAGTTATTAGTTAATGACCGTCTGGCCAGTTAGTCCGTCTCTGTCCAAAAGTAACAAAATCCTCCTACCAGCACCTCTAAAGGTCACTAATTAACACATTATGTCTCGTTTGTTGAACCGGTACAAAAGCCAAAGTATAAAATTGACATGTTGCAGTTTAGGGGGATTATGTGTTGGGGGTTGCCAGGCAACCAGCGGAGACCCGAGGAAGTTATTGTGCCTGGTGTGTTAATTAGTATGCTTCAGAGGTGCTGGAAGGCTGGTTTTGTTTTCTTTGAACAAAGCCAGGATAGCTGTTTGCCTCTGTTTTCCATCTTTATGCTAAGCTAACTAGCGGTGGAATCTTATCTCATATGCATATAAGTATTGCTTTAAGACACTTTTTATACCACACACATTCATCCTGGTCCTTCCTCTTTTTTTCCCCCCCAACATTGAATTATCTGTTCCTCCTTTTTTGTTTTCACTACAGCTGGGTGCTCTACGAGAAGCCTGACTTCCAGGGACGCTGCATCGCTTTGGAGGAGGGGGGCATCGAACTGACAAATGTGTGGGCAGAGCCCGGGCCGGAGACAGAACCACAGGACAACCCGCCAATGCTGATTGGCTCTGCTCGACTTGCCGTCGGGGTGAGTGCACCGGTTAAGGAATTCCACCTCATTTTACCTTCCGTGTTTCAATATCTACAGCACTGTCACCTCACATGGCCCTCTGAAACATAGCTAATATGTGATATTGCTTTGTTGATATTCAGACTCTAGTAAGAACAGATTAAGTGTGCAATAGATTAAAATCGTACTTGGTTACATTGCACAGGAATGATTTAAGGGGACCACTGCTGATAATTGCTGTGTTTGTTTCCCCCTATCTGCAGGATTACAGCCTCCCCCATATCGATCTGTTTACTGAACCGGAGGGCCACGGCAGAGTAACACCTTACCACGATGACACAATAGAGACGGGCTCATTTGGCATCCCGCTGAGCACCGCTTCCATCCAAGTGCACTCTGGGGTGTAAGTGTGGCTGTTTCAGCAAAACAATCATTCAGATCTTTGCGATTGACCTTTGATAAAGCGTGCGTAACAAACGGGCTGACAACATCAAATCATTAGCAAGACACACGGTCTGCTCATTGTGGTTGTTGAGAGTGGTAGATTAGATTTTATTTGAAATGCGCTAAAGAATGAAGTGTCATTGCTTTGTAGCAGTATAAAGTGCAGCTAATGAGCCAACCCCCAGGGCTCTGCAATGATTTTCTATTGCTAATGACTGGCAGCGGAAAAGTAGACTTTGGAAATCTTTGCCTGCTGTGTTCAACGTAAAAGCCGTCTTTCTAATGGGATGTTCCCTGTGTTTGGCTTTGACAAATAGCTGAGAGATAATAATCATTACTACACTCCTCAGTGTTTATCTTTGTCTTTGGTTTGACTCTCTCTCATTCGCCTCATCTGCAGGAATGTCTGTCCTGCTGTTGCATGTTAGAAATTAGAGCGAATGGGTGTGTGAGTGTGTGGAGGGGGGGGTGAGCAGAGTGGAGAGAGGTGGAGACTAGATGGAGATATAAGGTGTGGAGACAATTTGGCAAAGGGGATGATTTTTTTTCCACGTGAGAGGTGTCGGCATTCAGGACATTTTGTGCCCTGCCCCATGAGGAATTTAATGACAGTAGATGTTTTTCACACAGCTGTTTCTGTGGTTTTACCATGGCACCCTTGACAGATACCTGACATTTTTGGAGTTTTCAGCACTTCGACAACACTGTCAAATGCCAGCTCGTCTTTTGTCATTTACATTTACAACATTTATATATCTTTAGTTGGTCTCACGTCCTCAGCACTGACTGAATAAGCTGGGTTTATTTCTTCTGCCGGAGGCTCACATGTGGTGGTTGTATGAGGCATTGTGTTGCACCACATAATAGATCAAAATACCAGAGTTGGGGCATAGTTCCATCAAAGGCTGCCCACGCTAAAAGTGAATGGTAAAAGAAAATGCCTTGAACTGAAGCATGCTATTCCCAAGATATGTTATTCTAAAACAAATAGCTTTTTGTTCTCTGCTGTATTTGGATGACTAATGTCTGACATAATTAAAACACTGCCTTGACCTAATAATACCAAAAGTACTGAGCAAAATTACCAATCATTCGTGTAGCTGCCTAATTCTATGTGGAAAAACAAGTATCAGTGAGTTCTTTTTTCTGCTTTTTATAAAAGCAACAAAACACAGAAGGTCATGACTCGGGTTGCTTTTAAAACCGCCAAGAGGTAGAGTTAGACGTACTGTGGAGGGACCTTTTGGCTTAATGCTTAATTTATATGCAATTGGGTGTTTCTCTGTCCTTCAGGTGGCTGGTGTTCAGTGACCCGGGCTTCCAGGGCATGATAGCTGTGCTGGAGACAGGAGAGTACCCTTTTCCTGAGGCCTGGGGCTTCCCGTCACCCTTTGTTGGCTCTCTCAGACCACTTAAAATGGTTCGTATTTCTGTGGAACATCTAATGTACGCTGCGGGGAATCGTTCATGAATGCATTAAAGGGGACATATTGTGCTCATTTTCAGGTTCATACTTGTATTTGGGGTTTCTGCTAGAACATGTTTATATGCTTTATTTTTTTTGATCATCTTAAACATTATTGATGTTTAACAGAGCCACTACCATGGATTTAGACTCTTATTCTTGTTTCCATCCATCTCTTCCTTTTCCATATTCTATCAATATAATATAATACAATACAATTACTTTTCACCATTTTCCTAGCTCATTAAATTCACTATTGTGACTTTGTAATGACAGTTTCTCTTATGTGAAGAGCCTCTTTCTGGCATTGTACAAAAGCAGTCAATGTGAGAATTAGCAATAATTGGTTGCTCACAGGGACAGAAGTGTATGAGAGCATAGTCTGTGTATTCTATTAATTTTTTTTGCTCCCTGTTTCTGTTTAAAAGAATTGGCATAGTTTCCAAGAAAATAGAACCATTTGCATAATTGCTGACTGCCTACTGCGTTTTACAATGTACATTTGATTAGAGGAGAAAATGGTTGTTGATGATGATGTTTGTGTTTCAGGGTGGTTTCAAAGTGGAGAATCCCAATGAAGTCAAGGTAGGATTCACACACCATTCTGCATTTTACTTCGCTTGCATGTTTTATGTGCTTAATGTAAATATAATGTTATTTTAAATCAGCGAATCATAAAGTAACCGAATGACAAACTGATTATTGTGTTAATGGAAAGCATGTTTTATAAAAGGCCTGTTGGCATTGTGCATTGCATTCTTGGCCCATTTTCTGTTTTTTTTTCATCTTATTTCAAGACAAAAATAGATGCAAAATGTTACATTTCCAATGTAACCATATGTGTTATGGCAACAGACATTTTCAGATCTCAGAATGAAAGAAGTGTACGAGGTGAAAATCACTGAAGTGTACACGGTCCTGATATTCTGCTCATGAATGTTCAACAGAAGGAAGTGTTTTTCATTTCAAGATATTCAGCAAAAAAATAAAACATTACTCAAACTTATTCGGTCTTTTTATCCAAAAACCTTTTTAAAGTGCCAATAGACAACTTTTCTGCTTTAAGTTATCATTATGAAGTAAATGTTGATTGCACAATCTCCTGGGAAAATGAAAGCCCACTTTACAGCACAAACTCTGTGTATTAAGAGGGTTCATAGACTGTATAAACATCTTACTAGACCAGAAAAACCTGCCTACTTATTAATACTACCAGGTGTTTTACGCAAAATGTTGTTTCTGGCTGATGCTGGCTTCCTCATAGGTTCGGCGGTGAAGTATGTATTCATGTCAGGTCTGCAGTCAGTCGGAGTTTTACAGCAGAGGCTGTCGAT
>JAOVVB010245544.1:0-21197 GCA_028570985.1 Heterobranchus longifilis | reverse complement strand
CTAGTAGAAACCCAAATGTGTAAGTATGAACCTGAAAATGAGCATAATATCTCCCCTTTAAGCATTTAGGCAACGTGTTTATGGAAAATGGGGAGAAATGCAAGGCCATATCTACAATGCAAAGGGAAAAAAAGTGTCAGCATTGGCGCTGGATCCCTATCTGACATGCTGTAGGGAATAAAGATCAGCCCAACAAGGTGATGGTCTCATTATCAAATAAAGTCACAGCTCAACTCTGTTGACATGCGGGGAAGAATTGAAGGTCGTCTCTTCCCCGACTCTGCGGAGAGATGTGACAGATCAATACAGAGGAAGAAAAGAGGCGATATCTCTGACCTGTCCCCAGTTGAGAGTAAATGGATTAATCCCTCCTATAGAAATCACAGCTCCTGATTGCACCCATCAAATGCTAAGCTGAATTACACTGGAACGACAGCAGCTCGATGTGTACCCCATCCCCCTTACACCCCCCTCCTCCCCAGCTTTTGTGTCTTGCGCTGCTTTGTATTATCCCTGATGAAAATATAATTTGCCTCTTATCTGTGTGCCTAAGCCATACAAATCCAAATCCTCAAAAGTGGCAACTTTCTTACACAGGTATTATGTTGCCCCCCCCCTCCCCCTGTTCAACCAAGAAAGATTAATTACAAGGGTCTTGGATTGGCACTCTTTTGTTGCCTCACACCTGAGAGATGGGTTGATGGAAAAAAGCAAGCGAGGGATGACAGAGAGGAAGAGAGAGAGCAAGAAAAAAAGAGAAGGGAGGAGATAACATTGTCAAGTGCCCGTTGATGACAGCAGAACAATGTGGAAGAGGGAACATCTAGACAATCTTCTTTTCACTACGGCTATAGGCCTTAGATGTTTCTTTCCGTTTCCATCTCTCTTTCTCCACCTCACATCCCACTCCCCTTTTTTCTCCAAGATGCGGTACATCAGATAGCTCTGCGCAGGTTTCCATTAACGCACTGACACCCAGTTATCTTCATCTGCAGCCAGCCTGCGATTTTGGCTCTGTGGCTTGATCCTCTGGGATGGAGTTGGAAAGCGGCTTATTTCAAATACTATCACATCCCACCAACATGTCTCATCAGTGACAAGTATGAATGTTTAACATGCATGCCTTTGTGGTTTTTCAATAAAGATTAATGTGTAATTAAGGCCACAGCAGTAACTTATCAAGTGAGCATAAAATAGCCAGCAGTGGTAATTCTGGACTTGTTGGTGTTACTGTCATTCTTGTTTTACTCTCTCCAAGGCGTATATCTCACAAAAAAACCCTCTTCTGCCCTTAAAAGAGGATATCAACCTTTAAGAGCAGTGATGAGGTGTCCCCAACTCTACAGATAAATGTCATACTGCTCTCTTTAATGCATACAGCCTTTCTGTGCTTGAAAGGTAAAATGTGTGTGAAGGCATTGTGTCTTAAATACCAGTTCCCAAAGCTTAAGAGACGAAACTCTTAACAGATCAATTTTTTACCAAAATGACACACACATCACCTTGTCATTCCCATAGGTTAGATATCTTTTAGATTACAAAATAGACAGTGTGAGGGCAATCAGTGGCATTTCATTTCAAAACGGGCGTTTCCCTTGTGGGTAAAATCTGTTGAACAGGATCAAATAAATGTCGGACGGAAACACAAAAGAAGGTGTTGGATATAAAATTGAAATTGGCATGCTCACCGCTCCTGAAAGTTTGACGACTCTGACTTTTTGTGGCACCTGCTGGCCTTCAAAACTCTTGGCCCGCTGCATCACAGTTCTTTTAGCTCCAGGTTTAGGTCCTTGAGTTGGAGCCAGAGCCTGGCCAGGGCCCACAGAGGGAGTTACAGGTATGTTATTTTGGGGGACCTGATTGTACTGGATCTGAGTACCAGGCCTGTTTACGTTCTGCACAGCAATGTTCCTTCGCTGTTGTTGTTGTTGTTGTTGTTGTTGTTGCTGTTGCTGTTGCTGTTGTAGCTCCTGCTGATTTTGTTGAGGCTGTTTCCATTGCTGGTCTGGAACAGGCCCAGGGGTCCGTTGCTGCTGGGTGCTAGCGTTTACCATCTGCAGGCGCGTCTTGACATTGGGACGTGGTGGAGTAGGGATCAGAGGACTGCCGTTGGGAGGGATGGGGGAGCCTTGGTTGGGATTCTTTAATGATTGATTTAATGATTGTTGTGTTCTCTGAGGAAACTGTCTCTGCTGTTGTGGCTGTAGTTGTTGCTGCTGGTGCTGCAATGGTTGTGGTGGTGGTCGTTGTTGTTGTTGTTGCTGCTGCTGTTGTTGTTGTTGTTGTTGTTGTTGTTGTAGTTGATGATGTACAGGTTGTGGCATTTGCTGATTTTGTTGTGAGGGTTGAATCTGTAAAGGAGCCGGGCCTTGGCTCGGAGTCTGGGAATTGAGCCTGTCCAGTAGCTCCTTCTTTCTGACGCCAGCCTGCATCTGCCGTCGCATCTCCTTTCTCTTCAGGATCTCCTCTCTCAGACGCTTCTGCTCCTCAATCTTCAGACGGTACTGACGTGTCTCCTCATCCTCATCAGGGTCCTGTGGCACAAAACACAAACGGACAATATGACTACCTGTCTCCACTTACAGGAAGGGGAGCCGTGAACCACGGTGTCCTATTTGAACCATATTACTTGGCCTGACACTCAGATGTAATCAAAGGCAAAACCCAAGAGTAAAATGCAATACTATTGATCTGGTCTTTCCAATGGAATGAGACTGCTGTCATTAACAACCTTATGATTGGGCCTTTAATAAACGGGGGTCGTTCTCAGCACACTAATAAGCTCGATCGAGCTTACAATTTCTGGGTCACTGGGAACTTAGCAGGAAACAAATACTCAGAGTTTACAATTTCAGAAGGATATTAACCCTCTGAATCCCACAACCCCTCAGCCGGATTGAAAGGCATGTTTGCTTTAAAAAAAAAAAACATTACTTAATTAATCGCCAAAATTACACCATTTATCATAGCCAGAAACTGTAATCTTTTCCAATTACCAATGGTCCTGAAACGTGTGAAAATCGCTTACATCAAGGCTTTTAAATGTAGGCTGGGACACGCTCTCGAGCTCTGGGGTATGACACATGCGCAATATGTAACAGGGGTTTAACTGCGTATGTGTTGTACTGCAGTGATATGACGTAGCTCTGACCAGTGACATCTCCTCTTTCTACCCTCCTTGGCTTAAATCAGGAAAAATAACCAAAGCTAAGCTTAAAATAGTGATATTTCACCAAAAATAAACTGTTTGCACTAACTATATCCTGTAAAAACATTCAATTCTGTGCTCCTCAGCACAGCCGGGAAGCCATGAATGACTCGGCTGAGTCACATGACAAAAATTCAGCAAAACTTCGACTGAACTGCAGGCTGTTATATGTAAATAGTTTAATATGTATAGCATGTGTAGCCCCCATTTTTTATTAAAAAAGTGTTGCATCAATAGATTCATTTTTCCCCCCAATTTTTTAAAAATAAATTATTATTATTATTATAAGAAATTCAACTTGTGTTTTTTATGATTTATGGCATTATAACAGTGTTGTACTGTACAAAAGACATTTTGAGTTCTCCCTCCTCCTAGCCATGATTGTGCTGTTTCCATAGAAGTGCAGGACTTATATACAAGACTATATTACTGACTATATTTTATGGTATTCATTTTTAGTAATTCTGTTTTGTTATTTTTATCCTGTAAAGGACTTTGTAAACCCTGTTTTGAAAAGGTGCTATATAAATAAAGTTGTTATTATATTGCAGTGAAAACGAGGCCACAGTGAGTAAATGTGACAGGAGCAAGCAAAAAAAAAAAGAAAAAACACCCTGAAACTGCTTGGGGTTCAGGGGGGTTAATAAAAAAAAATTAAAAAAACATAATACACATTTATCTGAAATAATTTGTCCATTGTGCCATTATGACATTTTTCCATTCCCTTGTTTTTTCCACGAGTGTTAAAAAGCTGACCTGTGGTGCCGTGCTGGACGGTGTTCTCGGGATTTCCTTGCGAACGACTGTCCTGCCTGCTGCCCCAGGCTGTGATTCGATCTGGGCAGCAACTTGGCCTCTTCCTCTGCCACCGTCAGGCACCAGCTGAGTGTTCTGCCCAGGACGCACCCCCTGTGTTGCCTTGGCAACAGGCCTAACGTTGGCGGCGGGGCGTGCACTGTTCATGTTTGTGTTGCCAGGTGCTACGGGGAGCTCCCGGAGGTTGCTGTTGCGCTGCTGCATTTGCTTGGAGATAGGTGTGTTCTGAAGAAAGGACAACATATAAACATTTCATGTTGTATTTAATATATGCATTTAGTTTTATCCATTTTTTACATGCTATTGTTTGTTTATTAAGGAAAGATGCTAACAGAATAATTAGAATGACCCCATTTAAAAGCCTTTCATCACTTTGAGCAGAAGTTAGATGAGCTGACATGTTAATCTCTCACCATCCTCTGCCTGTTGGACATGTTGCGCTGTTGGGGGTTCTGAGGGCGGGGAGTCATCTGCCTGGGGCTACCATGCGCCTGCTGTTGATGGAAGGGATTCTGGCCATGGTGCATCATGGGGCGAGGCTCATTGACATTTAGATGTTGCTGCTGATGATGGGGTAAATCCTGCCTATGATGTTGCTGCTGCTGGTGCATGGGCTGATGGGATGACAAGGGGTCGTGATGCGGAAGCTGGGAGACCGGAGGGCCGTGCATTAAGCCCTGAAATATCAGAGAAAGAAGACAAACTGCAACATGAGTAAACAGTCAAAATCATTTTTATTTCTTTTTTTCTTTTTTTTTACAATAGCAATAGCATCACTTCTTCTAAACACTAGTCTCAACATTAAATCAGACATTTTCTGAATATAATTAACCTCCAACTGGTATCCTCAAGTACCACCTAGTAGTACAACAATAGTGATTCAATCACTAGAGGGAGCTCTTGTCTATGTCTCTTGACAAAATGCAGAGGTGCCAAACAGACATGAGTCTTTTTCCTTAACGCTTCAGTAGCAGTGAATATGATAACTAGTCTAGTTTATTCATGTGTACAGTCCTCTTGTCTCGTCATTGCTCTTGCCACAGCAATTTTAATAATCTAGAGCAAAACTGACAAAAAATCATACATTCATGGCAGACAAAGCATGTGAATTGTTTGCCAGGCTCCTTTACAAGTATTGTTACAGGTAAGAGAGGATGCTACAAAAAAAAAAACACCACGATACTCAGATCAAATTACCATATTTAGCAAGCAAATTCAAGAAACAATTGGGGAAGAACTAGAGAAACGGTGCAAAATTGTTGCACAACATTCAGACACATATATATTGGTTATAAAAATCACTTACTCTTAGTCGTACCTGCATCCCAAATTGGACTTGTGGAGGGGGGAATAGATTCCCCTGCTGGCCAAATGGTGGACGAGGGTCCATGAAGGGTCTGGGCTGATTGGGGGGGCCACCTTGTTGATTCAATCCGATCATCCCCTGATGACCTTGGTGGGGAGGGAGGTTGGTTCTTGGGGGTTCTCTCTGAAAAAGTCCTAGCGGACCCTGGCCTGGCTGGTTGAAGGCTGGTCCGGGTGGGCCGAAGCCCATGTGGCCCTGGCCGGGCAGCTGCTGCTGCTGATGGAGATTGTGGCTGCTGTTCATCAGAGGAGTGGGGCCCTGGTGATCAAACATGTGCTGCCCTGGAAACCGTGTTGACTCTGTGCGCTCTGTGCCCACACGAGAAAGACCAAACAACAACAGCACAACAGAGATGTCAGTTTTTCGCATTGTGAGCCAATTTCAATACATCAGTAAGTCCCTCTGCAGATGTATAGTGTTAGGGCGTGGGATGCAAAAATCAGACAACCCCTGGTGAAAAAGGTAAACAACAAAGTGGGTTGTATGTAATTCTGGATTACCACTGAATGGAAAAAAATCAGAAATATAGATGTTTAATGCAGTTTCCAAGGCTCATTCAGATGTATATATATACACATGCATTTAACATGAGTGCTGCTGATAGAGCAGCACCAGAAAGCTAGCAGCATACCCTGTAGGTATACTGCCAGAGGTGATGTCGAATAGGATTAAATATGCCGAGAGAGCTTTGTAACCTCTGTCCAAGGTGGGTGTGGGACTCACCTCCCATAAACAGGGGCTCTCTGTCTTGGGGGCCTTGAGGTGGCTGGTTCCTAAAGGGCTCCATGTGATGAGAGGGCCGCTGGGGCTGACCAAAATTACCAGACATGTGCTGCTGGAAGTCTCCCGGTCCCTGGGAAAACACAAACTCATGAATTATAGGCCATACTGGGAACTCAATAATCACAAACAAATTAAACTAATGAAAAATGGGAATTTGTTGTGGAGTATTGCAACTGGCAGGGAGCTCTTGTAATTGAAAGGCTAGGGTCATTAAAAAGACGCAGAATCTTGAGTTGTACACATCAATATGCATGCCAATATTAAAGAAAGCCTTCGGCCTGAATTCGTGAGCAAACCTGCATTAATGCTACTTGGGGCTTTGTTGATAAACCTTCTAAAAGCCTGTCTATAACAAGGAAGGGGTATTTCAGGAGGGGATAAGTGCCCTCACCTTTGTTTCAACCGCTTCGTATGTTCGACAGCTTTCTACTCATTGCATGCACATTACTCCCCGTCTATCTTCCAAGGAAAACTAGATAACAACCCTTTAATCCCTCCTTGGAATTCGAATCTCCCTCATAACTGTCTCCTTTATTCTTTTAAACATCCATCTCTGTTGAAAAATTAACCTGCTATTCAACACGTGGCACTTCCACAAATGGGCTGCTTGCCTCCTCCAAGCCTATTGTAAATTACTTAAGATGCTATCAAGGCTTAATCCATCTTTATTCCACTGCTGCGTGGCGGTATTTAGAGAGGAGAGGTGTTAGAAAGCTAGAAGGCCAGAGTCCCAAAAACTTGCTTAACAGAAAGTTAATCAAAGGGGCTTACAAAGACAGGGGATCACAATGAGGGCGCAATCATACCGTTCTAAAAAGGTCAGACAGGCAGGTTTGCACAATGAGGACTCTGGTGTCCGTATAATACCTCTCAAATAAAACCGCTCATCCTCTCGCTTTTAATCCTTGATAAACAGGCTGTGGGCTGCTCAATATGTAACTGATGCTTGGATAGCTCTCAGCAGTGAGGGGATAACCAAGACAAATATAATGTAGAGGGGCCAAATGTCAAAGTATTTAATAAAAAAATTAAAATTTGAGTTTAAAGAGATGTTTTGCTTCTGGGTTTCATGTTAACTTCTTACAGCTAATATCAATATAGATTGCAGGTATTGAAGCATGCTCTTTGTTTTCGGGATATGGTACTGTTCACAAGAGAGTTAAGGATCTGCGACTGCTACCAATTACCATCAAGGAAGAATTTAATTAACATGCGCAAAAAGAAAAAGGATTTCAAATAGGTGTATATATCTGTAATAACTACTAGAAATTACAGTCCTTATTAACATTTCCAAATAGTGTGGTTGGTGGCATCTTTATTTCCTGGTTAAACTGAATGTCATTATCTAAACAGATTAAATATTCTAATACCTTTAATTGGCGGTGAGATTAATATTTCAAAACCAGTCTCTACCAGCAAAAATTTTATGCAGTAATACTAGAGGCTATGACCCCCCATTCGCCCGGTCTTTTAACAATTAAATTTGATGGGATGATAATGTATGATAATCATGAGTAATCAGGTGCCCACTGGTAAATGGAATGTTGCCGGCTGGTATGTCACCTGCATTTCAAATTGTGTCCTTGGCAACTGCAGCCTAAATGCGATTGACAGCTGGGGAATCCAACACTATGCTATTCATCAGCCTAGTTGTCTGCATACCCTTCCAACCCCACCTTCTACTGTCTGATAAGAGGCAAAACAGCTCCCTGCTACTGTGCTATCAATATCTAGCACAATCACAGACCTCGGGGAACAGGAATTGCACGATACTGACATTGAAGGTTGGAGAAGAAGTAAATAAAAATACAGTTTTTTGGACAAAGATTCACTCTATGTGACAGCCTGGCTCGTTTGGCAACAGGGTTGTAAATCCACATGAATGCAATTGGATGCAGCTATTTTCCAATGGCTAATTTGCATAAATCCATATAAAATGCACTTTCCAGGAAGATGTCAGTCAGTACCAGCACCACCTGATGCCTGGGCATCATTAACTAGACGGACGGAGTAACTTAAGGCACTTTGGCTCACTTGCTGTCGAGCCAGTTCCCTCAATACAGTAATTACTTTAAAGGCATTTCCGTCATCCCTTGGATGGGTCCTTTTGTGAGTGAAATAAAGGACCTTTTCTTACACGAAATCACTGACTTTAGATCCCTTTTCTCTGACGTGAAATTCAGCCTTCAGAATATATGGTGCAAAAAGGCAAGAGGCTCACCCCAGCCCCATCAAACCACCAGCATGTTTCATTAATTCAAATACCGTTCAAAAAAGGTCTCCGTGCCTTTGGGACACAAACTTGTGGAAAGTGAATTTTAACTGGCAGTATATCCTGGTTTCACAATTCCATTATGTGCCAAGCTGGCTAGTCTGAGCCCCAGCCCATCCATGAAGAGCTGCTAACTAAGTCCCGCCACTGCAGCCTCGACCTCCAAAAGTCTACTGCCTAAAGCCCCTATCACGCATTTCCAGTTGTGCAGCCAGACTCGTATCGGTGTTTACAGATTTGCTTTAACAGTATTTGGCCAGGGCAGGCGGTCTAATTGCCGTAATGATATTGCCCTCACAAAAAGGGACGCTAACCGTGTGGAGAGGGAGAGAAAGTGAGGCGAAAGGGAGGGAGAGGAGCAGCTGCTACTCACAGGGAACCTCTGAGGACCCACAGCAGGTCTGGGCTGGCTCTGAGCAGGAGGCAACAAGGGCACTGCAATGAGAGAGAGAGAGAGCAAGAGAAAGGGGGGTGTATGGAGGAGGGGGAGAAAAATGAAAATGAGGGGCAGTAGGCAGAGAGAGGGTGGTGATAGTAGAAAGGGAGGAGCCCATTAGACATCTCCATGCTGAAGGCTGTTACACAGACATACATGTAAAATTTTATATCAGATACGCTCCTCACATCTTTACACAGCTGGGCACGGACCAGGGAGCTCAAGGAAATATCAAATACATGAGAATAATTTGCCAAACTCAACAAATAGAAATGAATAAGACATTTGCTGTTTGACAACATTTGGCGCTGGATTTTCATATTGCTGACATACTGCTTGAAAATAAGGGTTACTGTAATTGTATGTCAACATCTACAACTGGAAAATGTCCAATTGGAATCTATTACTTAAATGAATATATAAATAAATACATATACACAGACATATATACACAAACACACACACACACTTAATCATAACCACAGGCAATCCGTGATTTTCCACAACACATCTTCCTCTCAGGAGCAAAACCCCATGCGCACTTGCACACATACACACATACACGAACGCAGACACACGCTAACATGCTTTGCTAACAAAATTTCAATCTTGGCCGGACAGACAGGCCAGATAAACCCATCTCAGGGAATGAAATGGTGATGCCGCCAGAAGAAAAATGGAGGATAAACCCATTACTGGCTGAGAGAGCTATTCACTTGTCATTCAACCAAACAACAAAATGACATTCTAATCGCGACACCTTTCAGGACAGTGTACGGATAAACTGCCAGCCATAATATGCTCCTCAACTCAGCATTCTGCTTATATAGGACTGCACAATTTTGGACAAAATGGTAAATTATGATTTTCATTCTCAGAATTTAGATCAATAATCTTTGAGAAATATATATATTCTTTTTTTTTAATAAAAATATTTATTGCATTTTTATTTGTCTTCATGCAGACAGAACATTTGTGACCAATATGGGACTGGTACATCAACTTTGCACAAGACAAAGGCTCATCTTAAACAGACACCTGCTTGAGCAAAAAAATAAAAAAAGTAACTCACAGCACAGAAAATCTCTGGATTTTTTTTGCAGAGACTTAAAGTGGTAATTCAATGAATCTGTTATATTTATACACTAGGGATGCACCAATTGTGAAGTTCTGAGCCGATACCAAAACTGATGATAATAATTTGACCGATAGCCGATGTTTTTATGTTGTTGTTTATTTTGTTTTTGTTGTTATTTATTCCCCCCTTTTTGCCAGGGAAACAAAGAAATCTTAATTATTAAAAAAAAGCATTCAACATTTCATTACATTACATACAGGACAATTTCTCACTTGAGTTGAAATTTTTCAACTCGAACAAACATGTGAATGACGCAGATTTCGCTTGTTGTTCTCACCTTCGTGCTTCCCGCCGCTAATTCGTGTGTTTGCGTATTTCCATTGACTTTGTATGTAATCGCGCCGCTGCCTTTGTGCGTTCAGTGTGAACACACCTTTAAGGCCTTTTGCCGGCATGAACCAGAGGACCTTTAACTTCTGAATAAGGGTCAAAGGTTTTTGAAGATAAATAGCTTCATTAAAAAACAAAGAATTACTACATTTCCAATGTTATGCCTTTAATTCATTTAGCTGGACATATATTGATATAATATAAATTAGTGGGTCGTCTGCATAATTAAGGTAATTTATTTAGTTGTTTTCTGTAATTTGAGCAGTGGGAGCGTGTCGATGTTAAACAGAAGAGGCCCCAGAATGGAGCCCTGGGGAACTCCGCATGCCATTTTTAAAATTATATCCCCCACAGTAACTGGGTTTGTATTCTTTTATTTACTTTGTGATACACAGCGACTGTGGCCTAAACACAGCCGTCGCCCCAATGTGTAGTTACATTTTAACACGTTATCTACGACGTAACTGAGCTGATGCACAGCTGATGTCGTATAAATCCATTTAAAGAATCTAAAGTGCGGCCGGCGTCCCCTACAGGCTGCAGTGTTCATTACAGACACAATATGAAAGTGTAACACTGAAGATTTATTTATTCTCAGAGTCTCACCTGCAGTGGAGCTAAAGTGTTTCAGTTGTCCTGAGGGTGGCGCCAGAGGAAAGACTGTTAAAATCTAAAAAGGTCCACCTGTGGGGAACAGGAGTATGATCAGTAAATTGTAAATGTTGACATTTACCTTTAATGAGTTTAGCTGTACACCAAAACAACAAAGTAGTGTGTCAGAGCTGCGTCTCTGCAGGATGATGCAGTTTTTTCTCAGACACGTATCAGTGTTTCCTGCTGTACACACACACACACACACACACACACACACACACACACACACACAGAGGAGGCTGCAGAGGGCTGCGTGGTGCTCAGGGAGAGCTGGCACTCTTTAGTTCACACAATAACAGAAACATTTAGACTTTTACAATATCTGAACATGTGGAATTAATCACAGTAACAATTGTTTTCAGCCAGATACACTGAATCTGAGACAATTATGTTTTACTGTACACATGTAGTCGTTTAAGTGTCCACATGATGTCACGCTGTGAGTTTGTCGGCTCAGGTATGTATTACAGCCAGATCAAGTGTTTGACCTTTGACCCTTCTGTCACGCCGCTCAGCCACAGTCAACTTATTGGCTGCTGTTAAACCAAAAACCTCAGTGTTTTTTATCTTTGCTTTTATAAATAACAGTTATTAATGAGAGAACACAGAGCAGTTAATAACGTGTGTATTATTTTCTACAGTGTGTTACGGTTCTGACACCGCGGCCACAAGCCTCGTTAAAATCAGCTCGTTAGTTTCTGTGTTTTGTTTTGTTCAGGCAGTTACAGCGTTTCAGACGTTTCATGTCACGATATTATCCCGATAATCACCCAGATATGTTTAAAACTCTTCACACACACTGGAATCACCTCACAGTTGGATTTGTTGGGACCTTTTTTCTCGAAACGTTACGGCTTTTTTATCAGAAAATTCTGACTTTTTCTTGAAAAGTTTTATAAATAAAGCTCAGAAGTTTCTGGGAGATTTTCAACAGCTATAAAAGATCTGTTAATAATGCGTGTATTATTTTCTTTATATTTATATTTATGGTTCTTTCACCACGGCCACCGCAGAGAAGCTGCGTTAAAATCAGCTCGTTAGTTTCTGTTTTGTTTTGGGTTTGGTCTGTTTTATCAGTGAAAGTCAGAACAACAGTGTGAAGATAAAACTGTTGATTTAGCTTCAGAATCAGATTAAATCACCTCGCCCCAAAATTTGTTCCACTTTTCCAAACATTGCTGCCCTCCCCTGCCCCTGACCTCACCCAGTGACCTGCTCTTTATGACCACGGGCCGTAGGTTTCATTTCAACACCGGGGGGGGGGGCACATGTGGAGGTTTGTACGTTCACTGCATTCACAGAAGACAAAAACATGTAATTACAAGGTATTAATGCAGTCTCATAAGCCGTTTGTATAATATCATACAAAAACTTTTGCACAGCAGTTCATGTAATAAATACAAACATGTCTTCTGGTTTAAATACACGTCACGGTCACGTGATATATGTGTCATTGACGTCATGATTGATGTGAAACAGGACTAATTTGGTACAAAAATACTTGTTACGGTTCTTAAAAAAACACAGGGATTGACATTAAAATCTGTACTTCATGTGACTGAGTGAAAGTCAGGACGTGTCTTTGAGTCTTTTAAACCTGAGCCGCATGTCTCACAATTACGTGCTATATGTACGAATTACAGTGCAGTACTTTTTGTAGTCATAGTCAGGGAATGAGAGCAGCCTGAGTTGTGAGATATTTTCTTGTAAATATGAGATATTTTCTTGTAAATATGAGATCTTTTCTCATAAATATGACATTTTCTTGGAAATACTATACGTAGCAACTCATAATTATGAGATAAGGTGTCTGATTTTTGTTATTTTTTGTGAAAGTAAAGCCCCCCTGTGGGACATTTTGAACGAACACTGAATTTTCTGCATTCTGGTGAATTTTTCTGCACCAGTTTATGGTGGAAAAGTCATTAATTTCACCAAAAATAAAAGCCCTGTGCTACACTGATGGGGGGACGTGTCCTCTGAAACCTGCATCTCCTCTGAAACCTGCGTCTATGGCTGCAGCAGAGAAATATTGTAAATATTATGGAATAAAGAATAGAATAAGGTTTAATTTAATAACTTAAACTGTGAATATGTTTTTTTTAGTGGTAACATGAAATCCTGAGTGGTGGAAGATAATGACATCATGTTGTCACAGCAGTCATTATTTTTCAAACTAATCTATAAATCTGAGAAGACTCAGATAAGAAGTGACTAAAGATCGACGCAGCCAGAAAACTGATGGAGGATCTACGAGCAAACTAATATGACAGAGTCACCTGACACACATGACATCTGTGATAATTAACTTCAGGCTGTTTCCAATGTGATCTTCCTCCAAGACCTCGTCCTATTTTAACCCTCATCCTACTGACTGGGGTCCTCACAGACCCCGGGGGTTTCATCACCATACATTATTATTATATCGATTCTTTGGACAACAATATGATATTTGCTGATATCATGATATTTGATTTAATTCACGGGCCTGCGATCGATATGAGACGATATCATATGTTCATTTAACACAATCAGTTACATTTATATCTACTCACAAAAAACAACTAAAATATTGACCTCTGACCTCTTACATTTAAATGAAAAACAAACTATTCTTTTTTTTAATAAAAACAATCAATATAAAGTGGGAATTCCAAAACAAAAGTGATAAATGTATCAATCTTTTCACTTTGCATCGATGTATTTGATCGTTGCTCATTGACTTGATATATTGATCCAGATCGCTGTATCGTTACAGCCCAGGGGCCTCCTGGGACCCTGACCCGGCCCTGTGTGAGGCCACAGAACATGTGATTGGATGTAACCAGTCCTTCCTGCCATGATTACTGTAGAAATACCTCAATGACAAATCACAGATGATTACTGTAGAAATACCTCAATGACAAATCACAGATGATTACTGTAGAAATACCTCAATAACAAATCACAGATGATTACTGTAGAAATACCTCAATGACAAATCACAGATGATTACTGTAGAAAAACCTCAATAACAAATCACAGATGATTACTGTAGAAATACTCAATAACAAATCACAGTCTGGTTTCTGGTCAGCACCACGGCTTCTCACTCCCATCAGCCACGGCAGCGTGACATCACGTTGCCGAGCTCTATTATGAAAACAGCGCAGATTAATCTATTCAGTTTCTGAGGACGCAGTTCAGATTGTAGAGAGTTTTTTGCGGAAGAAATACAGTCATTTTTAAATCAATAAATCATTTAAAATCAATATTTTGTGTCAAATGTTTTTAATAAGCGGGAAAATGTAGAGTCATTATTGCAAACAGAACCCTGACAGGGTGATGCAGAAGCCCTGCACTTCACGTCTGGTTTCTTTGCTGTATTTCTGAGTTTATAGATGCAAAGTCTGTAATTTTAAGTGCATGGCTTTTGACAACTGTAACGGTATCCTCAATCAAGTTTTGAAAAGGGGGAAGAACATGACTGAAAATACACCTGTGTTCTTTTTGTGCATGCAGTGTGCTGTTTTTCCAAACCATCCTGAAAAACAAACATTCATTCAAGTACAGGAGAAGCTTTGCAAGTAGTGTCTGCTGCTCTGTTCTCAAACCATCATTTAACATTCATTCTCATGTACGTCACACACACACACACACACACACCCCCCCACACACACACACACACACACACACACACACACACAGTTTAATTTAAAGGAGAAATGTATATTGAAAACCTCCTACATCTAATTGCAAACATGTCACATCACTCTGATTATGCACCTGTGTCAGACAGGACACCGTATATTTGTCTTAAAACTGAGAGTGCCATCGCCTGTGTGTATTTAAGGCTCAGCTGACTGTGACCTTTCAAGTGTGCCAACCTTATATAAAGCACTAATTTACTGTCCTATTAGGTTCTGAGAGCTGGCTAATTAATAGCTCCTTAAATACGAAGATTTAAGTCTTTGGTGGAAAACGGAGGCACTCAGCAGCCATCGTGGGAGGCCAATGTCAGCTCGCAGAGAGAAAAGTCAAGCTATCATTACTCAGAGGACTGCAAGACTGCTGCAAGGTAAAAGTACAAAAAGTTATTATCTCTGCACACACTGTTAAATCTAGAAACAATAGTTCTTCAATGTTAAAAATGAGGATACTAGCATCAATTGTTAGAGAAAATCTCATATCTAATGCAATCTTTCCCAAAGTTAGGGACGGGAAATAAATAGAAATATAAAGCTGATATGTGAATTAATTTTCCTAATTAAAATAAAGAGCATACTTTTTTGCTATGCTGACTGTTCAGCTCAGATGCTGCTGACTCTGGGCTCTAATGAAATAAATACATTTACTTTTTAAATTCATGGTTTGTTGCGTTTGTTATCTGCAGTTTGTAAATGTAGACGTCACGGCAATTCATGATGTATTTTTAATAAGTTTGGGTTTCTGAAATAAAAATGGTACATTTCCAGTTCTGTGGTCAATATCTCATTAAAATATCCAATGTTATTATGTATGAAATAAAAAAAGGTATTTTCACCACAGTAACTGCTGTATGTAATGAACTATGGTGCAGGCCGACTGATGAAACTGGGTACTAACTAAGTAACTTATTAAACCGCGTCAGAAAATCATAGTTTACAGAACCACGGTGCATGGAACACACAACAAAGAAAATGGTCAAACTACAATGATTCAATACAGTGTAGGCCTGTAAATATTATTAAGCATGATGCGCTGAAGCTAAACATTAGGTTACAATTTTCTAACTGATATGTTTTGATTATTTAGCTCACCTTTTTCATATAAGAGACAGAAATTCAACCGGTAGGCTCTCTCATTCTTACCACGTAAAATATAATTTCACTTGTTTTCATTTCCAGGGACAGCTCCAGCTGGGGACAGGCCACCAAGAAACGGGGGGACATCTGGTCACCCTAGTTTGGGTGCCAGGGAGACACCAAATTTCTGTTTTGGGTCTCAAACTGAAAAATGTTTGGGAACCCCTGATGAAATTAATTAAAATAACTTATTTGTAATTGCACAGATGGTTCTCATTCACTGTTCATAACTTTATATGTAAGAAAAGTAACGCACTCTATTTCATAGATAACCCACATAACTGCGTCCCATACTGACGTCTTATTGTTAGGCTGCGCCCTCTTGTGGTCGGAGTAATTATGACGAGAGCAAACGAGGAATTGAGGCGACGTAATATAAAGACCAAGAAGTCTGTTTAGGGTAGATGGGTCAAACAAACAAACACTTTCGTGTCCGGTTTGAAACTAAAAGTCATTGTTGCTTTAAGTTAACCTTTAAAACTGTGATCACGTGACCGTTTCACAACGTTAAATTGAACGGCGGTCATATTTCGTAAAATGTATCATACAAAGCATTCATTTTGGTAAGATATCAGTGCCACTAACATCACATTTTGAGTTTTTGAGGGGCATTTCACACTTGGATTTGAGATTACCGCTCACCATCAAACGTTGTCCATTATTGGAGCCAGAAAATATTTTTTTTTATCAAATGAGGAAACCCTGTGGTATATGGAAATGTTTAATAGCTCTGTAAATGTAAATGAGAGGCCACGGACCTGTACACAATGTCACAGGTCTGGGTTGATCTAGGTTACACCAGAAAGATGAATGCTGTGATGTCTGTGGCCGGTTTGTGCAGAATAAATCACCCGTGATCACCACACAATGCACGGTGGTTACAGTTCTTGCACCTGACTTGCTGTGGTGTCACATGGGGACAACGATAGCTTCACAAAACCAAGGTGGCTGCAGTTTTTAGAGCGAGGAGGTGTAACTGCGGTCCACCGAGATGCACAGTTGGATGTTTTTTGGAGTCATTAGAGGAGCCGCAGCTCATGTCGTGGCTTCACATCGATGCTAGCTGCTACTTAATACATGCATGAACACACGTGTGTGATCAGTGGTGGGAGGGCTGCTTTTAAAACATTCCACTACTGATCACTGAATACATGCCCTAAAATGTCATTTGTAACATATTCTTTGGATTGCTTTTGGAATACTTTAAAATGGTCTTGCTGAGTTAATTTGTCTGTATCTTATATTTCCAAAAACACATTCCTCACAGTGTCTTGGCCGTGTGTCTCCTGGCAGCTGCACTGTGCACGCGCAAATTGTTGAACTTTAAAAAAAAATCTGTTTATGTGAAATGCCTGAATTTTAGAGCAAATGAAACAAAAACAAAGTAGAAGGGCACTCTGAGAGCGCAGACCTCCGCCATGACCTATCTCACAATGTTAGTGAAAGTGAAAAATAATTTGTGTAACCACCCCGTGATTTGGATCCGTTCCAAAGTTTACTGGGTTCTTCCTCGGCCCATGAGTTTCATGAAAATCAGGCCAGGAGCATTTTTTAATGACAGTAGCTGCATTCAGAATACCACCAATTTTAAAGGTTATTCTGATAACATTTTTATGTAGACAAATAATTAAAAACAAATACACCCACAGAGCTTTTAGAAAGGTGGAGAATAAAAGTATTGCTTGTCAAAAAGACAAGACGAGGGAGAACGTTGGATTAACTTTTGATTGTTGGACTCAGCTGAAGGAGTTTCAGGACTGAAAAACTGAGCTGGACACATTTCTTCTCCAGCGGTATGATATGGCAACAAGTCACAACTGACGTTAGCACATATTAGCTATGTTAGCTTTATCGTCCGAACAACAATAACCCATAACATTACAACAGAATCAATAACAACTATCAGCCTTAACTAACGTGTTGTCACCAGTTAGATTGTTAAAATGAGAAAAATAGCAGCTTCACTCCCTGAGGAGCTAACGTTAGCATTAGTGCCTGAGGAGCTAATGCTAGCATTAGTGCCTGAGGAGCTAATGTTAGCATTAGTGCCTGAGGAGCTAACGTTAGCATTAGTGCCTGAGGAGCTAACGTTAGCATTAGTGCCTGAGGAGCTAACCTTAGCATTAGTGCCTGAGGAGCTAACGTTAGCATTAGTGCCTGAGGAGCTAACGTTAGCATTAGTGCTTGAGGAGCTAACGTTAGCATTAGTGCCTGAGGAGCTAACATTAGCATTAGTGCCGGTTACGTCCAGTTACCTAACGTTAATGTTGAAACATGATGTACTGTAAGCTAACGTTATACGAGCCTGTGTTTTATTGTTAGCTGCGCCTAATATGCACGTTAGCAGCTAAAGGCTGCACCTGCCGTCATCAGGTAGCTAACGTTTCTATTTACTTTCATGCACTTCAAATAACTCAACTTTTTCATTGCAGTTTAATTGCAAAAAATGATGTGTTGTATGAACTGGTTAGTGTATAAGCCCCGGTACCCTCTGAATCATTTGTTTATTTAATCAAACAAACATGATGGAGCTGTAACGAGGATACAGCGTCTGTCGTCCTATTATTAGTCTGCAGAGTTACAGATTATGGGCTGTAGAAGAGGCTATAATGACGAGAGAGTAAATACATACACATACACACAAATCTGGATAAATGGAACAAAGTTCTCATGGCCCAGCTTTCTCGAGCCCTAAAAAAAACGACTCTCCTCCCAATACAATGCTCCATTGTTAAGGGTCTACTCAGCGGCTGTCAGGCCTACCTATCCAAATCTCCTTCGGCAACAAAGGAGTGTGTGTGTATGTGTGTGTGCAGGTGTGGGAACAAAGGATGTGGCAGGACGTAGCTTGTACAATGTAGAGCTCACGGTTGATGTAAAGGGTCAGCCCGATCCTCGCTCCCCCATGTGACCGACCAGCTCTCGCTTTCTTATGAGGATTCCTTTGTACGCTTTTAGGTTGTAGCTCAGATCATCAGCGGCGAGACAACAAAACACACAACACACAAGGCTGTTTGTTGTCCTTCATCAGAGAGCACTTCTCCCTTCCCTCCCATTTTTATCCCACATGACATTTGCTCGGACCTGAAAGCATTTTCTTTTTTTTGAAACATGCTATGAATGAAATAAACGGACCCAGGTGTATCTTAAGAGGCAACCAGGAGGAAAACTGGTCAAATTATGTAAAAGATAAAAAAATAAATAAAAAAAAGAAGGCTTCCTTGCCTTTCTCCTGTCGCCTTGGAAACACAGGACTCATCTTTGCGTCCCACAATTCACTGCAGCAGCAATAGATGACTCATGCTGCTGGTGTCCCCAGGTGACATCAGTTCAGTGGTTTTTAATATTAATATTTTGGATTGATAAGCACATATCATTTTATTTTTTTTATAAAGAAACACCACAGGCAGTTGCTCCACTCTTTCACTCATCTTTTGTGTAATCGCCCTCTACATTGTGAGCATGTTATTATTAAAACTGTATAAATTCAGATTTCATTGTGTTTTCTTGTTTTTTTTCTATGGCAAGGTCACAAACATCCTGCCTGCATCAGATTTAAAAATATATTCACAGGCTGATGTGTCATTTCTGCATTATTACTGATCCAAAAAACACAAGAGGTTGAGCGTACTAATAATAGTGATAAAAGCATGACAGTAACAAGAGGGGAGGTTATTCAGTCAAGGCAATGTCCGTTATTTATAACATGTCTAGACGGCATCATGCAGAGTCGACTAGCCCGTCTCTCTCTGAAACTATATTTCCTTTCTGTGACTAAAATAGTGTAGCTGCTGGAAATATCTCAAAGTGGGGATCTGTTTTACTCACAGTTGACATTTTGAAGACTTGCATCCACGGATAACATCACATATTATACATAATAGTTTTCGGTTATTAGAGACGTGATTATTTATTTTATTGCCAAGAGTTAAATGAAAACAATGGGCCTCATGCAAGAACCACTCCTGCAAACAGATTTGTTCTTGAAGGGTTAGGATTATGTCGTGTACACACCAGGTGCAAATACATGAATTCATGCAAATTAATTACATATAAAGTCAAAATAAAGATGCAATGAGATGCGTATTCGCTTGAGTTGAAAAATCTGAACTTCCGCAGCGAGCGACAGGAGTAATCCCTTAAATGAAGCGAGTCAAAAGAAAAGATTCCAGCGTCAAAACTCGCACAAAGCAGATTATTTTATTGACGTCTGGCGTGTACACGACATTAGAACACACTTTAGGAGTGATCCGTCGTAGGACTCGTGCAATTAGTCTGCTGTTATCTTAACATCAGTTTTTCACTGATGAGTTTTATATTTTCATTACTTTAAATTGAGTTGATGAAATTGAGTTTGAAAATCTTAAAAATATAAATTACGTTTCATAATTATGTTGACATTATCCTGTTTGACTCTGCAATTTGAATTATAATTAAAATGCATTAATAAACCCTCATGATATCATTAATTTAAATTGGCTGTTGTATAATTTTAGGCTACAATATAAATACGAACAAATAAAAGTGATGTCATGAACGACTCAAACTTTGAATCATTTATTGTTAAAACATTTTGATGAAATGGTTCCTATTAATCTCAAAAGGTATAGAAAATAATAATAATAAGACTAGCAAGGTTATGGTAAACTTTAAAATTAACATTTGAACACTGCAGGTTAATAAGTCTCTCCACCGCCTCCTGTTACACTCTGACTCGCTGTGATCTTACGTTTATTTAATCCATTTTCATATCAAACCATTTATTTTTTGATTTCAGTGACGGTGCGACCCTCAGGTTGTTATTTTTCCCTCCTTTAATTTCACTGCTGACGCTGTTCAAAGACAAACGTTTCTTTATGGATCTCTGAAAGAACTTCAGTCTCGCAGCTCTTAAAGTTCTGCTTTTTACACTTTAATGCAATTTAATTATGATAATGTGACCTCATCTGCACACAGCTGCATGTTTACGCAGGACATTCACTCAGTTATCTGAAGTCAGGAGCGTCTGCTCGTACAAACACCGCACGACAAAAGTAAGAGAAAGAAAAAGATATGAATCTGAAAATGTTCTTGCATGAAGCCCATTAACACTTCGTGTCTGAAGCTGCTTTCACACCTACACTGGTCTGTCCGGACTTTTGGACTTTTCAGTTTGATCGGAACCTAAATTAAATTTCCCGACTGCAGCCAGACTCATGAACAAGACCCGGGTCCCTCACTGACATGGTCTCTCATTCCACTCAGGATCACAACATGTTAACTGCACACCTGTAAACTCTGCACTTTATAAACTCTGCACACCGGAGTTCTCAGCTCAGAGCACGATGCATTACATTAATGCAATCTTATTTTTTATTTTGTAATTATACTT
>JAOVVB010245538.1:0-21198 GCA_028570985.1 Heterobranchus longifilis | reverse complement strand
GTGTAAAATCATGTGACAATTGAAACACATTAGCATATCTAAAAAAAAAAATACTTAGTTCAAATAACGTATGGAGTGTTAAGAAATATTTAGTTCATGTTTTTACATTTAGACATCTTTTGGATCAATATGTTTTGTGTGTTTATTTAGTCAAATTTGATGAAAAACATACTTTTAAAAAAAATTGATGACATAATTTTATCAATTATTATAGTTTATTGACTTACATAACCTTTTAGCTTAGGCTGCACAGATTTTAGGGATATGAAGCATTTGAAGATACTCCAAGAAATTACATCACAATAAGCAAAAATACAGATGTAGGCACTGGCGGACCATTTCTATTGCAGTGTTCAACTTAAACACACGTTTGCATTTGACCCTGTTTTCCTGTTTTCTGCAGGACAAACGGATCAGCACCAGTCTGCCGGTGATTGATCTGATTGACGTCATCGCTCCTGGTACTGTTAAATGGGACATGGTGAAGAGAGAAGAGAAAGGATGGATGAAGGACGCAGATAAACTCAGCAACGCCAAGTAAAAGTTTCTTTTCCTTCCTGCATCTTTGTATTCGTCACTAGAACATCGTCTCCTAACTCCTCTCTCTTCCTGTTCCTCTCCCAGGTATGCGATCTCATTGGCTCGTAAGATCGGAGCTCGTGTCTACGCCCTGCCTGACGATTTGGTGGAAGTGAATCCCAAGATGGTGCTCACGCTGTTCGCCTCCCTCATGGGCCACAGTTTGAAAAAGGCCAACCGCTAAAACAGACCCGAACAAACCAACCTGGAAACCAACCACCAATATACATTTAGTTTCTATTCGCATTTCATCTTCTTTCCCCCATCTTTTTCTCATTATTGTAATTTATTTTCTTTGACCTTTAACCTTTTCTGATCAGAGCAAGACAATCTGTCATTCTCTGTTTCTCTTTTCTTGCAAACAATAAGCCTACCTAAAGTTGGAAATCATTTCTCATCAGCAAATAAACTGCATTTGTTTATCTGTGATTTTATAGAACAAGCTCCTAATTGTTCTTATGTTTAATAGTCCATTGCATCTATATTTACGTCTTCTGCTACATGAACCAAAAAGGAGATTCAGCAGAAGGAAAAGCAGAATCATACACACACCTTTCCTTTATGTCTGTAAATGTTGTGCATTGAATATTGCTATTTAATTATTAAAGAGAATCTATCAAATGTAAAGAGCAGCCTTGTATGTGTGTGTTGTGTCTGGTTAAATAAAGGAGAAAAACAACATGTTGATTTGGAGGTAATTAGCTACTTTTTAGGACATTGGCAAGGGGAGATATAGTGACATTTTGTTGTTGGCAGTGCATGGTGCAAGTATAGTACAAGAAATTATAAGCAAAAAAAACCCAAAACAAAGTGAACAGTGCAGATAATGTGCCAACACTATAAATTATAGTATTGCAGGTATATTATAATATCTAAATAAGTGAATTAGGTATTTTGTCCTCCAAGAGTTTATTTTAAGCTACCTGACAGTATTTAAAATTACCCCCACCTTTACCAGCTACAACAAAAAAATGATGCTTGCACATCAATTATAATAGGCCAGTAATTATAATCCATTATAATATTATTCTGAAATGGGCCATTCTACATAGGGAGTATTTTTGCTTAAGTATATTTAGATGCTAATACTTTATTATTCATTTATTTATTGAGATTTTTACTTGTAATGAGCACCTTTTCGACCACTGTAGAAGAATACACCGTATTTATGTCATTAACAAATATTTCGCCAGGGGGAGCAGTTTGCAGTTTGAGTTTATATAGGTATTTTGACCCTCAGTGACTGCCGTACCAAAACAAAAACGTCATTTTGGAGCGAAAGTTTTCGAAACACTTGAGGATGAAGAGGACATGTATAAATGTGCTGCTGATTAAAATTACCTGATAAAATTAACATTATAATTTGAAGAAGTTGTTTATTCAAATAGCGACACACTAAGCGGCTGTAAAAATGGAAGGACTGGAGATGTCTGCGATGATACCGGCTCTTCAGGAGCTAGCTAGGTGAGTAACCGGCTAAAGTTAGCTAAGCTAACAGCATGTCAGACTCTGAAACTGCTTTTAACTGCGCTGTTTTTTAAGTAGAAGTCACTTAGTTAGGTTAATGAAAACCTTCGCTGTACCATGTTTTCATAAATAATGTTACAACTTGTTATTTGCAGTGCCAGCGCGGCTGAGTACGACCAGGCGGTGCAGAAACCTCGACAGATCCTCTGTCAGTTTATTGACAGGATACTGACGGATGTGGATGTCGGTGAGTCTCAATAAATCTCAAGCACATACAGGTGGAGGACACAATAACAGAAACACCTGACAGAACACTACAACACAGTACAGCAGTGAATAACAGCTTGGTAAAACTATGTTCAGTTTTAGTGGAGAGTGTCAGATGTTTATGCACTGTACATTCAACTAATCTTGCTTGAATCGTTTGACTTTTCCCCCTGCCACAATTTTGCACTGCATTTGAATCTGAAGCACTTTTAGTCAAGTCTTTGTATTGTATGTTGTACTACTACTACTACTACTACTACTGCTGCATTTGTGTCAGGGCTTTTCTGTCAAAATAAGTTCATACCTCAGTATGTTGTTGCCACTTAGAAAGGTAGTGGCTATGTTGTTACATTACACACACAGTTGCTGTTTTGTATCTTAATCCCTCCTACCAGGGTTGTTTGTTTGTTTGTTTGTTTGTTTGTTTGTTTGTTGTTGTTGTTGTTGTTGTTGTTGTTTTGGCCTGGGTTCTCCTAAGTTCTGTTTAGACCTCCATATTTGGCCATGAAAAATCAGAAATTGAACAATCTGACTCTTCATATAATTCTAACCCAGTTTGGGGTTGTACCAGCAACTATCTGGATCTGGCCACTCCTCAGTTTTAGGTCTACCAAATCCCTTGACTAGCATTTTAAAATGAGGTTGTGTGAGTTTAAACAATCCCCATCTGCACATCATGTGGCTCTATACAGTGGCTGCACTCCTTTTTCATCAGCCAGAGGACAATCCGGCAAGAAGTGATGACAAGCGGTGAGGGCGGTGTACCTTTTAAATGGTGTACGCCTACAGTGTGGTACATGTTGTAATGGTGCGCAGCCACTTAAAGAGGTTAATGAAGTGGGGTTTTTTTTAGCTTTATCCTTTAAAGTGAAGCAATGTCTATTTTGACCTCTCGCCACAGGTTGCATATGTCTCTGACCTTGAGCTTTTCAATTAAAGAGTGTTTTTTGGCTTCTGAGATTGATTTTAGTAATTTGTTTAGGCCTGAAGATTTAAGCTATGCAGCATTTCACAGGACAAAAATCTAATTTTGTGTAGTACAGATATGTTTTTTTGTTCTTTAATAACCCTTTTATTATACTGTGACTTTTCAGATTGATGTTGCATCTTGATCTTTCCTGAGGTTGTGAACCAGTCGGTTAATCTAATCTACTGTCTGTCTGTGTTCTTCCAGTTGCTCTCGGGCTGAATAAGAAGTCCAGCTCAGAGCCGGCCTGTGTGATGCTGCTGGACTTTGTGCAGCATATAATCAAATCTTCATCTCTGATGTTCGCCAACCCTGCCTGCCAGCCTGCCGAGTACCCGGACACCACACAGAGCTGTACTGGTATGAGAAGCTGCAATATTACGTTTTTTGGAGATAAAAAATGTCCTATCTGTATTATTATTTTGTGCTTTTCTCCACCTCTGATGTCTCCTCATTCCTCCCTTGATGCAGACTTCAGTAAGTGGGTGGCGGTGCGTTTGCTTCGTGTGGCGGCCGCTCCAGACTGTGACGTCATCCACGGGCGGGTCTCTGCTGTGTTGTGCTCTTTGCTTCACACTCTGAGAGCCAGGGCGCCATTCATCTTCAGCCGCCTCACCCGGGAGCTCATCGTTTTGGCCCAGGACCTCAGCAACATCCTGTACGCTCATGTTTCCACACTGGCGGGCAACGGACACACGCTGGGCATTAACCGATGGCCCGCAACAATCGAGTGCTTCAGTATCTTTCCCGTTTGTGCCTCCTCGTACCTCACCCCGTCTCCTCTTGTTCTCTCCTCGCCTGCTGCTCTGGAGTCTCTGACCGCCATGACGATCGGTGTCGTAACTGACGCCCTGCGGGGGGTTGTCTCCCCTCGTGACGTCAACGTGGCGTGGGAGACGGCTTGTTCCTTCCTGGCCAACGGCAACACCAGGCTGAGGAAGATCTCCATGGTGATGCTGAGGCGACTGGTGGAGCTGGGAGGGTTTCCTGAGATGCAGGGCCACGAGTTCTTCATGTCCTACCTTCAGTTGCTGGAAACGCACTCCTACGCGTGCACAGCAAACGCAGATGAGAAAAATCCATATGAAGGAGAGCTGCTGCAGCTGACTCGCAGTGTGTTTCAGTCGTCCGGTGTCTCTCACTCGCACTTTGAGCCCATCTATCTCTCGCAGATGTTCGAGTGTGTTTGTACTCTTGGAGGGTCAGACATCAAGCTGGGGACAGAGGTTAGCGAGTCACTCTGCTTGCTGTTCAGCTTCTTGCTGTCTGTCGCCGTAGTTTATGAAAGTGCGGCGTTGTTAAGAAGGCAGCGAGTCACGGAGGTCTGCAGGACGCTGGCACGCACCGTTGGAACAGAAAATCAAGCTGAAGTATGATTCTGCTCTTCGTGTTTCTTTTGCTGTTATAACGGTTGTCACATCTTTTCCCTCTCGCCTTCCTTACATTATCTGTGGTGCTTGTGTTTCGCAGTGTGCGGAGGGGTTTCTCCAGGCCGCACTGAAGGCTGAGACTGCTGTGGTGATGCAGAAGTCTGGAGATGGAGAAACCGCTGCCAAGAAGTCCTGCAAATCTGCCGCCAAGTCAGTCAGCAAAACAACAAAAACACCAGCAGCGTGAGTTCATTAACATTCACAACTGTGTTCTATTATCAGGGTTTGTATAAAGTTTGGAAAATGCTTAATTTTAACTCTTATGTTTTCAAGGTTAGGAATACACTTGAATTAAAATATACTCCTTGAAAAATGCTTGATTTTCACCATAATCCAGTGTTTCATCGACACAAAATCAAAAATCTTTTAATATTTTAAATGAAACGATCCTGTCGTCATATTTGTTTGTTGTCTCCTGACATCTCACACCAGACAAAACATAGAATCAAAGTTAATATGAACAAAGTGACAATATACATTGATTGCTGTGGGTATAAAGAAATGATGTTAACTTTATTGCATTTATAATTTAATTTTTTGGTTTAGGTACCTTGAAAGTGCTTGAAAAGTGCTTGAATTTTACTCTTAAAAAGCTGTACAAACCTAGAAGTTCTCCAGAGCATTGTATCATATCCTACAGTGAAATACAACACAGTCCATGTGGTTATATGTTCAGTTATTCTCACCTGTGTAACAAATTAGTTGAAAAATGCTCAATTGTAGCTGCTCAGTTATGTACCTCTATTGTTTTTTTTTCCTTAATGTAATTTTATTTTCAGACATTTTTCTTGTTAGTGACAGTAGAGACTTGATATTTGATTTCACATGTTATTTAAATGATGATGTGTCCCTGTGTCTTCAGCGAGGTGGACATGCGTGCTGGCAGTGAGGTTTGGGCCGTGGTGAACAGTCGGCTGGAGGAGCTGCTGACCTTTTTGAACTCTGACAAACCTGAAACCAAACAGACTCTCTCTGCTCTGGAGGGTCTGGCTCTCATCCTGCACCTGGCAGCCCGCTGCTCCTCTCCCACCAGGTAACACACTAACATTTACACCTGCTGTCGCTCCAGATCTCTTTCTTTATATTTTTCTTTTCATGTCTTACACACAGAAATGCTACCTATCCCATTTTTAAAAATGTGTTTTGTCTGTCAAAAAACGATAAGAATGACTTACTTTGCTGCAGCTTTCTGATATTCTGACACAGCTTTCTTCCTCTGTCTCGTTGTTGTCAGTCCGTCTCCTCTCCTCTGGGTGCCCGCTGAGACTCTGGGCCGGGCCCTGAAGAGCTGTCAGTCCGTGTTAGAAGAAGGTCCTCTACCCGGCTCAAACCAGGACTACTTTCACTCTGCTCTCCAGACTACTGTTAGGGTCCTGGACTCTATCCTCTACCTGACAAGTAAGGATTGATACACTCACAGAAACACACTTTATGCATGCTGTTCCTATGGTTTTTATTTGTTTATTATTTCCCATGAACCCCACAACCTGCCGGTGGGTTTGAAAAAGCATCTTTTCTTAAAAAAAATCACAGAACAAAAACTGTAAAAACTGAAATTATCGTCTGATGTTCAAATTTCCAACAGTCCTTGAACAAATCAAGCTTAAAATAGTGATATGTCATCAAAATCAGTTTATTCTACATGTCTCATTTACAATTTTGCCAAAAATAAACTGTTTGCACGAGCCAGATCCTGTAAAAAACATTAAATTCTGCACTTCTCAGCAAAACTGAGAAGCCGTGAATGACTCGGCTGAGTCACGTAACAAAAATTCAGTGAAACTTCGACTGAACCGCAGCTGTTTAAACAGATCAGAGAGGAGAGGACAAGAGAGGTTGTAAGTTATGTTGTACTGCACAAAAGACATTTTGAGTTCTCCCTACTTCTAGCCATGATTGTGCTGTTTCCACAGAGGCACAGGACTTTATATTACAGTGAAAATCGAGGCCACAGTGTGGAGTCACATGTCCTGAAACCAATCCCCACAGCACATCCTTTTGAGTTCAGTTCATTGATCACCATCTGTTTTCATCACCGCATGTGTTTGTTTGTGTGCGTGTGTGTGTATAGTGAGCAGCCACAGTGAGGACGGGCTCCAGCGGCGAGTGTGTGCTCTGCTGTCTCTCCCCTGGGTGTGTGAGAACAAGTCCGTCTCCGCCTATAAGAGTTCAGGATTCCCCTCCTGGCTGCCCGCTCTCGCTCAGAGACTCCGCCTCTGTTACTGTGAGTATTTCTCCTGCATCACACCTCAGAGAACATCACACCAAAATTAAATCTGAGATGTATAATTCTTACCAGGCCGTTTCCATTGTGAAACCTTATAATTAAAGTCAAACTGTATGTGCGTCTTTCCAGCATCTGAGATCCGGGCAGACTGTGTGTCACTGCTGGCCCTTCTGCATCGTGGCGTGTGTGAGACGTGGCGTGTGTGCGTGTTTTCCAAGACGTTGCAGAGTTCAGATGAGGTGGTGAGAGCGGCGGCAGTGAGGGCCTTCCCTCTTCTTCTTCACCACCTGGGAAACTCACACCACAACCTCATCAGCACGACTCTGCTGTACGCACATGTATATGTACAAACAGTATGCGCACAATCACACACAAATATCACCATGAAAATGTTCTCTTTTGCTTTACATGCACAAAATATTTATTTTTTGCCCTTATTCTGAAAAAGACAATATTCCCACTAAGCTATATACATGGCTAATGAAAATGAAAATCCCACTAATATTCCCGTTTACATGCAGCCGTGCAAAATAGGTCACACACACAGGTGGCAGACACAGCCCCCCTCTTTCATTCTTTCAACCACCTTCTAGAAAAGATGGTGTTATGTTTGCATATACCCAAAAACCTACTAATTTCCAAGTCTTTCGTAATGTTTAAAAGTGTTTCTCCTTCCGACCAGAAATGTGGGCTTTTCTTTTGAGCATGCATCTCTACCCTCTAGCCTTGCAAACTGTTGGCTGTCTGTAAGCCATAAATGCAAATTGCATCGCAAATTGCAGTAAAACCCCCAATTGAGATGCATATTCTGTTTGTGTTGTATACATGACCAAAGAATGCTTCTAAAACCTGAATAATACTGGCATACCCCACATGTCTTAAGAATATTAGTGGAATATTAGTGTGCATGTAAATGTAGGATTGTTTCATCATTCTTTTATGATGTTATTGTGCTTATTTTAAGATGTTTTAAACTCTTTTTCATGATGTTCATGGTGTACATTTGCAGTATCAGGCTGGAGGACAGTTCGGAGCAGGTGAAAAAGGAGCTCGCCAGGATCATCGGTCAGCTGAGCTGCATCCAGTCAGAGGTGTCTGAGCTCAGTGACACGCACACAGAGTCCGCTCGTCTTCCTCAGATCCTCTGCCATCAACTCAGCCTCGCAGCAGAGCATGCTGGGAGCACTTCTCCATCCCTCAGGGCGGCTGTTGTCAGACCCTTCCTGCCACTGCTCAAACAGCAAGCTCCAAGTAGTGTTAAACAAGGTATCCTTGTTTAATTTGTGTGACGTTTTCTTCCATAATGAGCTTTTACAACATGCAGAAATCATAAAAGATGCTGTGTTTATTTCAATATGCAGTACACACATGCAGTATTATTTCATCCAGGTTGTTTATTTCACTTTCTTAGCTTTCCTAGAAGCTCTGCCTCACCTCTGCCAGCACGTGAATCTGGTTGGTGGAGACAGCGACTCCCAGGCAGTTCTCTGCACTCTGCTGGGTCTAATGGAGGACTCGGATCCAGTGGTCAGAATACGCTTCAGCCAGTCAGTGCGTTTCCTGCTAACAGAGACCACCAGAGAGCAGGGCTGTCTGAGTGAGGTGAGCAACTCCACGGGTGATGTCTAACATTCTAAAGAGGCCATCATTTTAATTATAAATATATTATTGTAAGACAAAAGAGCATCAAATATTCACTAAAACTTTGCACTTTAATGTCAGTTTCATATGCTGCCTTAAAATCATGATTCCCTGAGGCTACATCCACACTGATACGTTTTCGTTTTAAAACGCATAACTTTTGCTAAGTTTACACTATGTTTACATCGCTCCGCCGTTTACAAACCTCTAAAACGGAAATATTTGGAAACGCTGCTGACTCTTGTGTTTTAGTCTGGGCGGGCAGAAACGGTGACTTTTGGAAACGATGACGCAGACACCCATGTGTCAAGCCAAAACATTATAGCTAGACCTACATACCATTTGTGATTTCATGATCCTTCTGCCATGGCTTCCTCCACCAACAGATAATGCACCTGGTACCGCTGTAATATGCTGCCATATTTGTTTTTCAGCGACTCCCAATCTGTGTTTACCGCCTTATACTCGTGTTACTTTCAGTAAGAGTTCCACCTCGTCCTTGCTGTTCTTCCCCTGTGGTATTTTCTGTATTTTCAGCCATAATCTGCTTCCTGTTTTCACTGGCTGTGTATGTGAATGGTCATGCGTGTTAATATGGACAGAGATTATTTCTGATGCGATGCTAAAGTGTGTGGACGGAGTCTGGATGCAGCCTCAGTTAAATTAGAAAGTCATTTTTACTTGGTTTGTACAGTTTTAGAGCTGACTTTTTGGGTATTATAACTTGTATAAATCCTTTTTTTTAAAAATGATGGTCAGGTTTAAGATGTGTGTGTTTCTTCTCGATATCCGAGCTCCTGGTCGCCCGTCTTAAAGAGGCGTTCAACAACGCTAAACTCAACAGAGACGACGACCTGCGCAACACTCTCATCCTCACCACCGGAGAGATTGGCAGGTAGATGTGATCTTTGTTTCTAACACAAGTGCACAGAATAGCTCCACCAGCTGTTGTGTGATACAGAAATACTCTCATCATTTGCTCATCTTTATGTTCCATGTAGTATTATTTTTCCAAGTTCTTCTGCAGCATGTTTCTCGTCTCATTGTTATTCTACATTACATTTTTCATTCTGTTTGTATTGTTTTTAATTGATGTTTTTCCTCTTTTGTTGTCACTGAAATGTTAGTTAATGAAGAAGAAAAAGTTTTATATGAAGAAATGGTTTTGGTTGAATGTGTGCACCTCTTTGTCTCAGAGCGTCTCAGGGTAGTTTGGTGTCGTTCTCTCTGCTGCGGCTGCTCCACTGTCTGCTGTCCAAGTCGTCCCCGGTGTCTGTCGCTGCTTACGCTCAAATCAGAGCGCTGGCCACCGCCAAGGGTCTGAAACTTCAGACGCTCTTCAGTCAGTACAAGAATCCGATTTGTCAGGTATAAAACCTTTAATGCTGCTTTAATAAACTTGGGCTATAGGCCGATGCTCATGGAGGAATTTAAAGATTCTCAGTCCATAATGCTATGAATTATAACTAGGTATATTAACAATACTATAATAATAATAATAAAAAAATGTCTGGCAGTACCGTCTGTATGATGGTGTATGGCCATTGTAGGTTAAAATAATAAGTTAGATGTCAAGTGCCATAATAATACAAGAAAAAACTTGGCATCTGTGGTGTGATGAGGTCCTTGACAAAAAAAAATTTTCAGAGTTTTTTTTTTTTCTAAATTTTTTATTTTAATCTCTGAGAATTTGTGAGTTTTTTCTTGCAAATGGAATTTCTTTCTTGTAAATTTGTGAGTTTTTTTCTAATTAATTTTTACGCCTTTAACCTCAGAGAATATCCACGTTTTTTTTCTTGTACATTTATGACTTTAATCTCAGAAATTCAGAATTTTCACAGAATATTACACCCCCCTGGCTCCGCAATTCTTTGACTTTTTTTTTACCTACAATGGTCCTAATATGCTGTCGGAGTAATGCTTTTGTTTTCAATGAGGCTTTTGTTAATGGAGGATTGGATCAGACTTTTAATTTGTGTTTTTACACATTTTACTTTAATGCAAATAGTATGCTGATAAAGATGATAGATGTAACCGGCTTTAATGAGTTCTGTCTTCCGTGTGTTTAGTTTCTGGTGGAGTCGCTGCACTCCCGTCATGCGTCGGCGCTGCGGAGCACTCCGGATCACGGCAGCGAATCAGCCAATCAGAGAGAGCTGGCCCTGGACATCCTCGCTCAGATCGCGCACGCTTTTGATTTCCCAGACCTGCACCGCTTCCTCACTGTATGTCATACATGTACTGTAACTACACCAAAGTACACATGTGGATGTTGGATGTGTTATAGTACACTGAGATTGTATTATGCATACTTGTATATGTAGAGGACCCTCCAGGTGCTGCTGCCCTACCTGGCGGCCAAGGCGAGCTCTACTGGCTCCGCCCTCATCCGTACTCTGGCCAATGAGCTGAAGGCAAACAGGAGAGAGATCCTGATCAACAACTTCAAGTACATCTTCAGCCATCTGGTCTGTTCCTGCACTAAAGAAGAGCTAGAGAGGGCTTTCCACTACCTACAGGTATTAATAATATTACAGTATCTAGCTGTAATCTGTAATTCTCTACATATTAATGCAGCAGCATTAAGTCTGGCATTGTTTCAACTCATGGTGTAGTCGTTAGTAATGAATTTAGATTTTATTGGCATTGTCACTAGAATAAATAAAGAATAAAAGAGGACAGATTTCATCATTAAATGTCACTGTTACCAAATAAACTTAATAACCAGAGTCCACCCACTGGGGCAAAGGTAACTGTTGGCAGAAATTAATATTACGTTTGGCCAAAAAGTATAAATCAAATATAATAAGACTTTGGCAGTGTGAGCTGTCTGGCAAGCTGCCTAGTAAGTAATCAGATTACCAGACTGATTTATATTTGTTTTCCTGACGTTCTCTCAGAGTGAGACAGAGATTGAACTTGGCTCTCTGCTGAGGCAAGACTTCCAGGGTCTTCACAACGAGCTGCTGCTGCGCCTGGGAGAACACTACCAGCAGGTACACACACACACACACACACACAGAAACACACAGAAACACACAGAAACACACACACACACACACGATCCCAGTATATATTCTTGAGTGCATACACGTCAGTAATTAATTCACGTATGTGGTTTAAAACTAGTTAAGTTTGATGTGTGTGTTTTACATTTCTATGTAGGTCTTTAATGGTCTGGCAATCCTGGCTTCCTTTGCTTCCAATGATGACCCGTACCAGGGTCCCCGAGACATCACCGTCCCAGAACGCATGGTACGTGTCGGTATTTCCAGGAACAAAAGTGTTCCAAAAGTTACATCGCTGATGCTTGAAATGTTTGAGTTTGCTACAATGTGACATCTCCGGCCTCTCTTCCTCATCTTAATGTACCCAGCATGCCGTTCGGCATTCCCCTCTTAATACACGACACAGTGCGTACATAACACACTACTAATAAATGTGTCCCGTAGATCTCAAGAGCTCACACTCGACACTGCACTTCTTTGGGTCCTCAGAAACACACACCCCAAATGTGTCATACAGAGACTCCGTTCATTTCATGACATCTGAGACAAGTGAGTATTTTTTCTCACTTGTCTGTGGTCATTGTTTGACAGGCGGACTACCTGCAGCCGAAGCTTCTGGGAATTCTCGCCTTCTTCAACATGCAGCTGCTCAGCTCCAGCGCAGGAGAGAAGGACCGCAAGAAGTTGGTGTGTGATCCACTGCTGACAACTAATTTATGATTTGAGAATGTATTGTTGCAGTTAGAGAGTTCACAGAGCTGCTGTTTGAGGTCAATATTGTGACAGCGATATTGTATCTGATTTGATAAATGTTGTTGTTTGTCTGCTGCGATTCTACTTTGCTCTTATAGCGTAAAAAAAAAAAAGAAAGTGTCTGTTTTCTGTGCAGGCATTGACAAGTGTGATGGCTCTGATGCGACTGATGGGCTCCAAACATATCAGCTCTGTCAGAGTAAAGATGATGACGACGCTCCGCACGGGCCTCCGATACAGAGAGGACTTCCCTCTGCTCTGCTGCCAGTCAGTACACACACACACACACACACACACACACACACACTTTAATATCACAAGGAAACTGCATATCTATGGTATATTTCTTCTGTTATTGTCAAGATTGACATCTAACCTTTTTTCCCGAGTTTATTAAAAATGTTTGTTATGAATAAACATATGCTAAGACATCGGAGAAGGTTGCTAGTAGGCCTGTCACAATAACTACTTTTGTTAGACGATATGGTGTCCCAGAAATAATTGCGATAAACAATGTTAGTGTGATTTTAACACCATTTTATGCCACTGATATTGTGATAATATGCATAAGTGCACCTGCGCCCAAGTCTTAAAATGTTCGGAAAAACCCTGCTGATTATTCTGGCATCATGTTTGCTAAAATGTTGGTGACATTCTTATGTAAACAAACAACAGAAGGGTAATTGAGATCAGCAAAAATGATTGAGGTCATGTCCATTTATTGTACGATAAGTCGATATAGTAATTACTGTGACAGGCTTAGTTACTGCTGAACCACTGAACAGCAGCAGAGACTGTTTGGTTTCATAGAACCGTGAACAATTCAGCTCTCTTTGTCTACTCATCCATGGCACAATCCTGTGATTAGCTGCTTCTGATTCTGTGTATGAATTCCTTCCTCTGGTGTGGACAGGACGTGGGAGTGTTTTGTGAGGAGCGTGGAGCCGGCACACTTGGGCCCTCTGCTGAGTCATGTTATTGTTGCACTCCTCCCTCTGATCCCACTGCAGCCCGAAGAAACCGCTGCTATTATCCGCTTCCTGATACTGGACAACAGGTAACACACACATTTTAAAATGCCCAAACTGGGCCAGTGCAGAAAGTTACATACACCTGTGAAGTGCAAAATCAAACTAATTTACGTCTTAATTCCTTCTTTAACTCTTGTGCATCACTAGTGACATTTTTGGCTTTTTAATTTTTCGATCTGTGTTAATGCATATGGCATATATTTTGGTAAGGGTGTGAGTTTTTTTCCGAACTTGGGAAGTTCAATCTCAGCTCCTATAAATAAGTCTATAATAAACTGTGTAGCCAAAATACAGACACCCAGACCCTGAAGGACAAAAATTTCCCCATTGAAAATCCATTAAAACCTCAGTCATTACAGCATAAAATCAGGCATTCTATTATATCAGACTTTCAGTCCAGAGCGCTGGTTTCAAATGTGTAATTTTTTACTCTTTTCCACCAGATTCAGATAGTTTTTCATGTTTGCCCTATGGGGCAAATGCTTGCTATTTTCCTGGTTTCCACGAGGGTTATTGCTGCTGTATTATGGAGAGCTGCAGTGTTTGATGTAATGACATATTCCAGACTAGCATTTTTGCGTATTTTTCATACAAAAAAAAACAAACAGTGGCATTATGCAAACAAACTAGCATTTAAAGGGTTAAAAGAAAAAAGCATATTTGGTAATGAAGATCAGGACTGCTGTTTAACTCAGTGGAAGTGTAAAGTAATATTAATATATAATTTTCTGACAGTTTTTTGACGCTGAGGTAACAAGAGGACAGTTTTTAAAGAGATGCACAAGAGTTAAAGTGGCTTTAATTAGCTTTTGGGGGGCAACTTGAGGAGAGAACTTCACAATAAGATGAGCAACACACATATGTTTGTACTTGGGTGGAGGTATTTCTACACTGACTGCCAAATAAATACAGAAAAAAAGTACTCAGGTTAATAAAGAAATCAGCACTTAATTCCAGACTTAGCAGTGATCTAATTCAGTCAATTTCCCACAGGGAAGAAGTCAATGACTACCTCCATGAGATCTACTTTCTGCCAGACCACCCGGAGCTGAAAGACATCCACACTGTTCTGCAGAACTACAAGAAGGTCAGTGTGGACGAGAGGATCCTCATGATGATGGCGAGGGATGCAGATGGTGACGAGGGTTATTGGTTGACAGGATGAAAATATACACTAAATAGTAATACACACCATGTCTGATTGCACCCAGCTGACGGCCAGCAGCAGTGACCTGGCCGCAGCGCTGCAGCTCTCCATGAGGGCCGTTCAACATGAAAACGTCGACGTCAGGATTCATGCGCTGACCAGCCTCAGGGACATGATGCACAGCAAGCAGGTACACACGCACACGCACACACACACACATGCAGATTGTTAGACAACTACCTCTGAAAAGAATCAAAGTCCAAGCTTCTTGTTTGCAAGTTACAGGGTACCCGCAGGGTTTTAAAAGTATTAAAAAAGCATTGAATTTAATATTTTCAAAACAAGAAGGCCTTAAAAGTATTTAATTTCTATTACAACGTATTGAATTTCATTCACAAAAGGGTTTTTTTTCTTGTCCTTTCACAGGATTAAATCAATACCGAAATGTCATAAATAAATGTTTTGTGTGTGTGTGTGTGAGACATTGCAATTTGCTGTTTGGTGTGACTTGAATGTTATACAACAGTATATAGCACAGTACATTAAATTCAAGTACTTGGTAAATAATCATTTTTGAGGGATTAAAATGTTTCATACTTTTGTCAGTATGGCTGGGAAGTTGGCATTAAATTGCATCCTAAGTGGTATTAAAAAGTCTTTAATTCACTTCGAGAACCCTGGGGGCACCCTGAAGTTATAATAGAATTTTCTACTTTTCTATTACTGAGCAGCTCCACTGCTACAGTAAGATGTCAAGAGCCTTTCACCGCTGCAGTTTACCGACATGTCTTAAACTTACCATAACGCTCCATACCGTGAATATGTCTTGAATGTTGTGGACTGCAGGAGTGGCTGCTGCGGCAGGTTTGTGCGAGTGAGGCGGTGGAGCCAGTCATCTCCAGCCTGGTGTCCGTGCTGCTGAAGGGCTGCCAGGACTCGTCCCCGGAGGCCCGGCTGCTCTGCGGGGAGTGTCTGGGGGAGCTGGGGGCCGTGGATCCTGGACGTCTGGATCTGTCACACACACACACCCACGGCGACCGCAACACCTTCGTGGTAAACTAGACGAGACCAAAGCTGACATGCATGTATAAAAAAACATTCAGTGTGTAGCTTATAACTGTGGCACTATGTCTGACATACATTAGATTCCCCCAGAATGAAACCTCTCTATCAGAAACCAGATGTAAACGTTTGTTTTTCTGTAAACAGAGTGGAGTTGATGATCCCAACTTCGCCTACGACCTGCTGACAGAACTGACCAGAACATTTCTGGCTTACGCTGATGACGTGAGAGCACAGGACTCTGCTGCTTATGCAATTCAGGTACTCACACTTTGCACTTTAATTTTTGTGCGTCTCCTTTTTTTTTTAAGCGTATGTCTTGTCTGTAATACTGTATGTGTTTGTGTTGTTGCTGTCATGTAGGAGCTGCTCTCCATCTTTGAGTGCCGTGAGGGTCGGACCGACTCACCGGGCCGTCGTCTGTGGAGGAGATTCCCAGAGCAGATTCAAGAAATACTGGAACCACACCTCAACAGCAGGTATTCACGTTTACACACACACAGACTTACAGCACATATACACATTGTTTTTCTTCCCTTCTCTCCTGCCTCTTTTCCCACATTCTTTAACTCTCTTTCCTGCTTTATTTCCAACCCTCTGTCTCCTTTGTTCTCTCCTTTCTCACCCTCTCTCTCCTCCCGCTCTGTCTGCAGGTATAAGAGCAGTCAGAAGGAGGTTAACTGGTCGAAACTGAAGAAGCCGGTGTACTTGAGCAAGAGAGGCAGCAAATTCTCTGATTGGTCAGCCACCTGGGCCGGATACCTCATCAGCAAGGTTCACTGATTTATCTTTCACTTCTGCAGAGCCAAACAGATACATCTCTGTCTAATGGATCATGTTGCCATATCTTCCAATTTGTCAGATACGTGTGACTAATAACATTTATGATGTTTTGAATATCAAAATGGTGGTCAAAATATCTACTGTAAGAAAGTCTTTTATTGATGAACTGTCACATGACAACTAAAAACATGCAAAGGTTTCACGCACATTGAGACTAGGGATGGGCATTTTAAGGAATTCCATTTTCCAGTGCTCACATTAAATTATTATATAGAGTACTCACAAAAAAATAGAACCTAAGAATACGGTCTGAAATTAGTTTTTGATGTGGAGTAGCACGGGATCATGAGAAGTGTCTTCATTGCCGATGAAAATCTATCTGATGTGACACAGAAATAATGTTCACAGACGAGTTAATGTATTAAAGTTTTGTTTATGTTACGTTTATTCACGTTACGTCATTTAATTCCAAGGAAATAGCCGCAAGTAATGCTAACTTGCTAATTTACCATGAGATTACCAATACAGCTACTGTAGCTAACGTTATGCAGCCGATTCAGTTGTGGGGTAGCCCAGCGCTGTTATGCATGGTCAAAACAACCATGCTAAAAATAACTTGGTTGTAACGTTACTGTATGCATTAAATTACATTTAAGGCAAAAGAAATAACCATTTATATGCATTTGTGAAAATGTGAAAAGTACATATTTTCTCTCTACAACGGTATAAACAGTGTTGAGTTTTTAGGAAGTGGTTTCATGTGTTTTAGGTGAGACATGAGCTGGCCAGCAGAGTTTTCACCTGCTGCAGTTTCATCATCAAACACGACTACAAGGTCACAATCTACCTGCTGCCTCACATCCTGCTCTACATGCTGCTGGGCTGCACACCTGCAGAGCAACAGGAGGTACTCACATCTGCATCACTTGCAAAAAGCTGGGTTTTGTTTTATTTTGGCATAAAACAATAACACACCTTCCTTCCTTCCAGATAACGGAGGAGATGCTGGCCGTGCTGACAGCGGGAGACGGGCGAGGAGGGGGGTGTGGTCAGGAGACGGCCTCCAGCCTATCACAGCTCAGCACTCAGACTGTGTTCAGCATGATGTCACACCTCACACAGTGGAGCCGCCACATCCTGTACTCCAAACCCAAACACAGCGGTTAGTGACACGTTTCCCCAGCGTACAGTTTAGTTTAGTTTATTTAGTTAATTTTCCTCTTATACAACTCGCTATAGATCTCTAGTCTCTAGTTTTCCACTGCGGTGCAGAAACACATCAGTTAGAGGAAAAGAACGTTAATTTATTGCAGTTATTGATCGCATTTATTTGTAGATTTATATTTAGAAAATGTAAGGTTTCATCAGCGGGCTATAGGTCGAGTCACCCGAACAGAACAGAAAATTATTTAACATGAAAATGTTGTTAATGATTAGTTCTGAAATATTTACACCTTCATTTTAATCAGTGACGGAAGAAGTACTCGTATATTTTACTTACGTAAAAGTAGCTATACCACAGTGTAAAAATAGTCCTGCATTCAAAATCTTACTTAAGTAAAACTACATAGGTACTAGCATCAAAAAATACTCACGTAAAAGTACTCATTATGCAGAATGGCCCATTTCAGAATAATATATCTTATATTATTAGATTATAATTAATGTATTCATCACTTTAATGTTACAGCTGGTAAATGTGGAGCTAATTTTAATTTATTTATATACATTTTAAATATAACTTTACATACTGCTGGGTAGCTTGTGAATTTCCCCCGGAGACCAATAAAACATTATTGATATAATAATATCATAATCTATTTATTGATTATATTTTTGAATCTGAAGTAACTAAATCTGTCAGATAAATGGAGTCAAAAATACAATATTTGCCTCTGAGATGTAGTGGAGTAGAAGTATAAAGTAAAGTAAAAGTAAAGTACAAGTACCTCAAATTTGTACTTCAGTACAGTATTTGAATTAGTTTCCAGCACTGATTTCAATGACCTGTGACATGTATCCTTGTTGTTCACTAACCTGCGTGAAAAGCTAAAATGTATTATTGCAGAGAGCGGGGAGTATCAGCGCGTGGTGGCCTTCCTGAGGGGGATTCCGCAGGACGTTCTGGCCAAGGCCTCTCTACGATCCAAAGCGTACACTCGCGCCCTCATGCACTTTGAAGCATACATCTTAGAAAACAAAGAAAACATCCAGGACCATCTCACTCTTCTGCAGGTCAGACAACAGCTTTGCTAAAGTGCTCATTTCCTCTGCTTTTATATTTTAAAAAGTGACTTGGGAACATCTTTACAACAGAAATGTGTAGAACGATTAAAAGATAAGATCACATCATTACAACGTGATGCTGCTAAAAGTCAATAAACGATAATATTGAATTATCAGCCGGAAGTTGCGGCTCTCTGAACTGTTTTTCTTTTTTTCTGATTGTGCTGTTGCAGACACTGTACGCTGCGATGCATGAGCCTGATGGAGTGAGGGGGGTCAACGCCCTGAGGAGGGAGGAGCCGTCGCTACGGGAACAGATACTGGAGCATGAGAGCATCGGCCTGCTCCGAGACGCAACCGCCTGCTATGACAGAGCCATACAGCTGGAGTCAGACCAGGTACACACACGTCTAAAAAACACACAAAGACAATTTCCAAACTGCCTTCTTCATGATGTGTGTGTATACTGTAGAATGTATTGCTGTATATAAATAATGTATATAACTTGTATTCCAGCAAATGGTCTATACTGTAATACATATGATGTTCACGTTAAAACGTCACATTAGAAATAGACTGCGTTTATTTTTTCTGCTTACTTAAATCTTTGAGACATTTTTATGATGAAAGGCTGCACGATGGAGGCGATTAAACTTTAAAGTCCCAGTGAAACAGAAGTTAGAGCGTCTTTATCTTCTGTACTGTCACATATTTCCCAGTTAAATTGAATACTCGAGCGGTGTACAGTTACAAGAGGGATTTAAATCAAATCCTTTGCATTTTGCTTTGACAGTTAAAAGGTGGGCGGGCATAAAGTTGAGCGTGATACAGAGCTACAGAGGACACACTCACCTGTTGTTTGATCAGGAGAAGGGCGAGGGAGAGATGAATTATTTAGACCTCAGCTCCACTGTTTTGGAAATGAAAACAAAGTTTTCCTATCTTTCTCCATTTCTACATTTGAGATGAATGTATTTTTGTACATGGTCCCTGATATAAATGAATTAAATAAAATAAACTACTGTTATCTACTATGATGACCTTTTGTAAAAGCCCCTGAGCGCACGATGAGTCATCAGACATTTGAAACCGTTTTACAGGAAGAGAGAAAAAGATATGTAAAAAGATATAATTTAGATACAGATATATTTGTTATATAACAAGAGATAAATGGACACAGGACACATTTATTTTTTCATTTCACTTTAAATTGATCTCATGCACTTTAAAAGTTCTTAATAAGTTATATAAATTTGCTTTCTTAAAAAAAGCCACAGTTGAAAAGGTTTCAGAGCAATAGTGTAATAAAAGAAATACTACAAAGTGATAAGTGGCCAGCCACTATATATATTATGCATAAAGTATGAAAGATAACTGTGTGGTGAGAGCTTTGTTACACTGTTGTATCTTTCTGTAAATTCTTTCTCTATTCCATATTTTCACTGTGTGTGTGTATAGATCGGCCACTATCACGGGGTGATGACCTCCATGCTCGGCCTGGGACAACTGTCAACTGTCATCACTCAGGTCAATGGAGTACTGGCCAACAAGTGAGACACACACACACACACACACACACACACACACACACTGTACGATTATAGCCGATCTCATTCTCACTAAAGGTGCTTTTTAATTTAAGTTAAACCCACTTTACTGTAACTGTAGGTGGAGAAGGAATATATTGATTTTATGTTTGTGATAATCTTGTGCGTTGATCTCTTGATGGTTTCTTAACAAAATGGACTGTTACATTTTATACTTAGTTAATACACGGCTTTGTTTAATACATTCTGATTGGTCAATCACGGCATTCTACGGTCTGTTATTTTCGCTATAGCAGGCCGTTGCTAAGTATAGCAGGCCGTTGCCATGTAAAATGGACTGTTGCTAAGGACGCAGTTCTGGAGGACCATGTCGATCAATCCGCAGAATCAAAAAAAAAAATTTTAAATCAATATTTCATGTCAAATTATTGATTTCTTTAGTAATAAGCGGGATAATGTCGGTCATTATTGTGAATAGAACCCTGACAGGGTGATGCAGGACCCCTCTCAGCATCATTATTCCTTACACAACATACATGTCAATTAAGATCCACTGAATGCACACGTTTAGACACCAGTGGAAGTCGGAGCTGAACACCTACAGAGTGGAGGCGGCCTGGAAGCTCGGAAAATGGGACCTGCTGGAGGATTATTTGAGTTCAGGTAATAAAACTGATGATCCTTGAAAGCTGCAACATATTGAACCATTGGTTGCAATAGCTATCTAGTTAAACAATAAATCACTACCATTGTGTCTCCAGACCGCCAGTCCAACACGTGGGGCGTGCGTCTCGGCCAGTTGCTGCTGTCGGCTAAGAAGCAGGATGCCGAGACTTTCTACGAGAAGCTGAAGCTGGTGAGGAAGGAGCAGGTCGTCCCTCTGTCTGCAGCCAGTTATGAGTGCGGAACCTACCAGAGAGGATACGAGTACATCGTCAGGTCTGTGTCTGTTCAGTGTTTTGTTTTTGTAGTTGATTCCTGGTTGTCAGTAGCAATAACTTGTGTCTGTGTGTCTGTGTGTGTGTGTGTGTGTGTGTGTGTGTGTGTGTGTGTGTGTGTGTGT
>JAOVVB010245529.1:0-21199 GCA_028570985.1 Heterobranchus longifilis | reverse complement strand
TTTACTTTTTACATGTTATTATTTTAATGTTTATGCAAACAAAAAGTGCATAGTGCTGCGAATTGTATTTGTGTTTTTTTAAATATAAAAACAACTGACATATCAGTACTTTTTGAACATTTTCAGCACATTTTAACAATACCGTGTTAATACTGATAACCGTGATAATTTTGGTCACTATAATCGTGGTATGAAATTTTCATATCGTTACATCTCTATTGTTGAGCTGAATCTTGTGGGCGGTACCTACGCTTAAAGATGTAAGACACGTCTCTATTGTCCAGTCTGGATGGGAGTGACAGTCCGGCCACACTTTTATCCAGAAGGTTTCGGTAATGCACTGGATAGAAGTGTGGACAAACTGTCACTCCCATCCAGACTGGTCAATAGAGAATAGACAATTAGACAATTTTATCTATTTATCTTCTTATTTATTGACTTGCACTGTTTTTGTTTTTAGGTGAAACATTATTTTGTTTTTTATATGTGCATAAAAAAATAAATGAAATCTGAATCTGAGCCCCAGGGATGACGTATTTTTGTAGGCCAACCCGGACGTTGGTAAAAAAAAAAAATCCTATGGGATTTTTTCCATTGGATTTTGGATCATTGCAAAAAATAAGCTCTGTGGCAAATACAAAGTTCATCACATTTGCACGTGTTGTCTGGCAAGATAATCTCTCCAGACTTTTATGATTTTAGAAGCGTAAATGCAATCACCAGAAGTAGAACGTAAGGCTATAAACGAAAACTACACCACGGTTGCATGACTTGACTTGCCTTCACCGTCGCCACTACTAAGCTGACGGCGATATTTAATGTCCTCGACAACCACTGTAGTCTTAATTAGCCACTTGTTAGCAACCGCCTTTTTAAAGACAAGTAAAAGCCTCAAAATTCACGAGCGGGGTATTTACCTGTATTTTATGTCTTAGAACAAAACGTGAAAATCTCTTAAGCTTGTGTTAAGCTTAAGCACAGCCCTTATTTCAGGCATCTAACTAACAACCCATTCAAAAAACACACTGACTTTGAGACGAAGGAACCGGAAGTGCTAAAATGACTCATTCCTGGGGGCACTCAATACTAGAGAAGAGATTCAGCTCAACAGCAAACAAAACTTTTGGATTTCCATTTCAATCACAAATGTATTTTACTTGGCAATAAAACATTTTTTATTGCAGTAAGTGTCCATAGTTTTGCTCTCAAATCTATGTTTTGATTGTAAACCTATTCTGATTGATTGCATAATAAAGAAACAAAAAAAAAAAACCTCATATCCACCCACCCAGAAAGGAAGCTGTTCTTGGAAAGCACCTGCTCATCCTCTGTTGCTGCAGTTCTCACTGATGTCGCTGTGCTCTGTGTGTCTTTTATAACGTCAGGATGGAGTCAACTGAAAAATGTGATGCAGTCATTTCTCACTTCAATGGAAAGTTTATCAAGACCCCCGCAGGTGTTCCAGGTAAGACATACACTATAATTATCTTATATTCGCAGGTACACACTGCAGAAATGTAATGTCGTTTAACTACCATGTCATGGAAATAATATGCTAAAGCAAATAACAGGATTTGCCTTGTAATGACTATAATGTGAACAGTGTTAATGGGCGGTGTTGTGCAGGCAGGATGAAGTGGTCAGCCGACTGATTCTCCAACAGGAGTCAGAGAGTCTGCTGCTCGTACACACTCGGCCCTAAGTGGCAGAGCACAGACAAAGAAAACAGGAGAGAGAGGGGGAGCTGCTCTGTGTGGCCTCCACTCCCTCTCTAAGCTTTTTAATTGGATTATTAGACTGAAATAGTCTCTGCTGGCCTTGCCTCCTTTAGGAAGAGGAGGGGATTACAGCTCCACAGCTGCCAAATTAGATGTCTGCGTTCCCAGGCTGGCTAGTAAATGTGCACTCCCAGGCTTCAGGGAGGGAAAGACGTAGCACGCAACAACAGACAGCTGTGGGTGTGTGTGTGTGTGTGTGTGTGTGTGTGTGCGTGTGTACGTGTGCGTGCGATAATGGGCCTCATGCAGTAACATTCTCTCTTATATTTTCTCTTAACTTTCTAATAAAGATCTCCTCCAGACACATTTTTTTTACAAGTATGTAAAAAATATTCTGCTATGATTAATATTTTGTTCATCACCATTTTCCAACAAAAAAGTAACCAAAAAAAAAAATATGAAAAGGAGCTGGAAGCACATCTACGCTTCTCCCTCATTAAGAAATTCTGGATCACCACCGCTGCCATAGGGAGCCGAAGGGATGACGTGTTTTTGTAGGCCGTTAGCTTTAACGTTGCCATAGTTACGCTAAGTCACTTGGGTACATACATAGAAATATAATTGGAATTCCAATTTAATTTCTATGGGTACATATGATGTCATAAAACCTGGCTGTCTGAATCTGGATTTTTGAGACTGTTATACAGAAATGTTTGAAGGCAGAAATTCTCAGCTATGGTGTTGACTGCTCATTTCACTCATGATATGTCTTGTAGCCAATAAAAGATTGAAAATTAAGAGAAAAAAATAAAATAATTAAACTCCAGATGCACCTAACTTTCTTAACCATCCAAATCTGCTCTTATCCAGGTGTGCTGGGTGTGGTAACACACATTATATAAGGGCAGGTGTTGTGCCGTGTGCAAATGCTCTGCACATGACCAAGACTTGGAGAGATGCCTCCAAAAAAGGCTGTAAGAAGAAGAATGTCAGCAGTAGTGAAATCGATACTCGGTACTGTTAAATGAACTTAAACAAAGTAAACGTGATTTTCCAGAGCATCAGTACTGGATTTCTTTTTTGTAAGAGTGCTCTCATCGAGAGCAAAAATAAGAAAACATTGGTGAATGAATAGGTACTAACAAAATAAGAACAAATCATGGATACAAACAAAACATAAGTGGGGATTTGTTTGTATATCGCTTCCTGCATGAGGCCAAATGTTTGTTCAAAACAAGCCTTTTATTTTATTCTCTCTCTTCAGCACCATCTGAACCTTTGCTGTGCAAGTTCGCTGATGGTGGACAGAAAAAGCGACAAAGTCAGAATAAATTCGCCCTGAATGGTCGCGGTTGGGGAAGGGACGTTGACTCCAGACTGGTAAGTGATGATGGGAACCAATGCATGATAGGAATAATAAAGGACACGGAGCGTAACAAATATTACAACCTGATGAAAAAAGCAGAGGCACTTTAGAGTGACTTTATTGTTTAATGTCACTGAAGAGTCATCTAAAGAAATAAATCACATATCACATATCCTATCTGTCACTCCTGATTTTTATTAAGATGTAATCCCGGGGCCGTATTACAGAAACGTGAGTCTTAAATTACGATAGGAAATCTAAGATGGGACTTTTCACAATTTGGTATTACAGAAGAAAATCCAAACTAACTTTAGGAATCTTATCTCATCTCATCTTACTTCATCCTATCTCAGGTTAGGAAAGCCTAAATACTCAATCCAACATGTAGTAGTTATCAACTTTAATGTCTGTTACCTAGCAACTGACGCTACATTTCTCATCTCGCCGAGCTAAACTGTTGTTTTTTCTCATTGACACATACAAAAAATGGAGAAAAAACAATATCAGACACTTAACTTCAAGATAGATGAGTTAAAGGGTAAAATCTGTAGAGAAATCCAAAGATGTTCTTTTTGGGAAATTTACAACAATGCTAACTCGGGAGATAAAAGAAAGAGAGAGGGCTAAGATAGCAGACAGTCTCCGCCGTATCCGGCATCCAAATGACTTTTTGATGCTATCAATAAAAAAAAAAGTACTGACAAGTGATACGAAGAGGAAGGCAGCGCAGTGTAAAAGCAGTTTAGTAACTAACACTACCTGCTGAAAAAGTGAAAGTTTAACAGCTTAAGGGTTATACTAAAGATAGGAGAGTTTATTTAACATTTTGGGAAGTTAGGATGCTTGTGTAATACACTTTTCCTATCATAAGTTGGGATAGGAACATTGACTTAGGAACTGTTCATCTGTAAAGGCTTTTTTTCCTGCACCAGGTCCTAACCCTAATCACCATGGATACCAAACAGTTAAGATCTGCAAGTTAAGACGTTTCTGTTTCTGTTCCCTGCCGTTTCTTATAAAGTCTTTTGTAGTCAAGGGCGCCCTCTTTCGTGTGAGCGCAATAGATACACAATAGTCGTATGATGATGTTGTGTTGGTGTTGCGTGCTTCAGTTTAGTTGCCAAACCTGTGCCGTCTTTTGTTCCCAGGCTGGAATGACACTCACATACGACCCCAGTGCAGCTGCTATGCAAAATGGGTAAGCTACAACAAGAGATTAGATTTCACTGTCGTGGTTCCTGTTTATATACATACATATCATTGCACGTAACTTTGTTATTTTATTAAATTACACTTCATTCTGTGTTCTCAGATTTTTCCCACCAGCATACAGTATTTCAAACAGGATGATTGCTCAAACGTCCATGTCTCCTTACATGTCTCCGGTTTCAACATACCAGGTTTGAATCAGAAAATACTTTTTTTTTTTTTTAACCATACATACACACATACTCACATAAATATTTCTACCAAAACAAAACCAAATCAAAACAAAAATTCCTTATATTGTTCTGTACAATCAAAGAAGTTTGGCCACCCCTGCGCTGTAAAACAACAATGACACAACATTTCATTCATCAGTTTTACATGTAGTAACTCAGCATTTGTGTTTATAAACCGGCATGTGTCATCAGGATTCAGATACTGGGGGGGGGGTAAATATGTGACAAAGGCCACAGTGGCCTTTAACGCTTGTTGCCGTGCCAGTCACAGTAGCATGTGATCTCTGGAAATAGCAGCTGTGCAATGCCAGTGTGTTTACAGAGTGTGTTTGTGTGATGTTCCAGGTGCAGAACCAGTCCTGGGTGCCTCATCAGCCCTACATCATGCAGCACCCGGTAAGAACAAAATCTCTCAACATCACAACTCTCTCCCTTTTTTTTTTTCCTATTTCATCAAAACATTTCCGTCTGTGGTTGTGACAGAATTGAAACATTTTTCTGTAAACAGACAGACACAATATGCGAGAGTAGTAGTTACACATAAGGTGACACTGATCCGTGAGGATTTACAGTACTAAAGTGTTTGTATAGGAATGTAAAAACGACTGTTTTGGAGAGGCTGAGTGAAGCTGTGCATTTGATGACAGATGCCGAATATTTTATAACAGATGGGTTTGAATTGAGAGAGAGGGAAGAGTCCTTTTCTTGCTTTGAAAATGAGCCAGCATAGATGAGAAAACACTGCTAGATGCATCAGGCCAGCCAAGATGTGTAGACAACTTGATCAACTTGTGACTATTCACCTTCTGGTGTGGCCGTTAGATATGAAGTCTGTGGCTGCGTCCGAAATTCCATACTAACATGCTATTTAGTTGCTAAAACAGTATGTGAGATCGTTTAGCATGTCCGAAACCTTAGTATGAAACCAATAGTACACAATGTGCATACTATTTCTGGTGACATATTACAGTATGCAACACTGGACACTGCGCCGGCATAAATATTACACAATGCAATGCAGTAGTGACGACAACAGCAACCAAGGCAGCTCTGTAATGTCAATAATGTTGTTTCTACATATTAAAAATCACCTGCGACCGTTGGATTAGCTGTTTACCTTTTTTCTAGTAATTTAAACATTATCTGGCAGCGCCGGTAGAGCTGAGGTTGCCACGGGTTACCAAGGTTACGTGTAGGGATGGGACAATAATGGATTTTATTGTGGCTCGCGATAAAAAACACTCACAATAAGTCGATTGTGGTGGATTTCCATTATCGGGATAATCATGAATATAATAACTCACAAATTGACTGCAGTTTACTACAGTGTCCTATCTGTGATGCAATAAAAAATATTTGTTCCTTAAAAAAAGTCGTAATGTTTCTTTAAAAAAAAAGTAAAATGTTTCGAGAAAAAGTCACAATTTTATGAGAAAAGAGTCGTGATGTTTCTTTAAAAAAAGTCGTAATGTTTCGAGAAAAACATCGTAATGTTGAGTGATTCCAGTGTGATTTAGTGCCATTTTAATATTTCATTGATTATCAGGATAATATCATGGATCGCAACTATTTTGGCCAGGATAATCATGACATGAAATTTTCATATCGTCCCATACCATGGTTATGTGTCCTCGGAAATTACAGATCAGTGTGTCTGAAAAAATTCATACTACTGTTTATTTACACAAACGTATGTTGAGCAATAGTATACATATTGAGTGTGCAGTGCATAGTATGTGATTTTGGACGCAGCATGTCCAATCCTGCACATCCTACGTATTCTGCATACTTTTCGTGACATTCTATCATCTTTATTCTGTTTTTTGAGGAGTATTTCAGATTTACAGAACAATATTCCCTCAGTGACTTTGTGTGTGCACAAGCTGCATACATTCCTCTCATCTGCTCACACTTTTCTTCCAGGGTACTGTGATATCGCCCTCTATGGACCCATCTATGTCACTACAGCCTACTTCCATGATGGCCCCTCTTACGCAGCAGATGAGTCACCTCTCTATGGGCAGTGCAGGGACGGTGAGAGAACTCTGCATGGCACCACAAATGAGTTCACACATTATACTTATTTGAGAATGAGGTGTTTAAAAGTGCTTCATTAAACTGTAAAATGTATGAATGATCATACTCTGCATTAGGGCTACATGATATGAGGAAAATGTGTGATATTCGATAACGTTGCTGAATATTGCGATGACGCAATTACTTGCGATAAATATCAGTTCTGCTTTTCTGCAGATTTCAGTATACCGCTAAAATACAACAAATTGCTTGTTGAATTAAAAAGTTATTTCTGACATTTTATTGAACAAATTGAACATTGAACTGAACACAAAAGGCACCATTTTAAAAAGAAGAGAAGAAAAGAAAAGAAAAGAATGATAGTTACATTTTATTGATTTTAAAGAGCAGTTTTCTATCGATACTCTCAACTAATTAAAAAAATCCCTGAGTGTCTTTCATGATGTGTTTATTGCAAAAGTTGATATTGCGATGATGATTTAAAAAAAACGATATCTTGTGCAGCCCTACACAGATGGGAAAAAAAATGTTCACCTGTTCTTAAGTCAAAACACATAGAAAACAATTTAGATCAGACTTAGAAAATGGATCACCAGAAAAAGAAATTCTAACTTGCCTCTCAGGGCTTCTGTATTCAACTCATTTGTTCAGTAGAAATATTTATTGAAGTAAAATTAGTTGAAAATGATCAGGGGTATACAGGAGGAAAATATATCTGCCTTTTTCCTTTCAAAGTTTAGAGGGAGATCAGGGTGTAATGTTCTGATAATAGTGGGATAATTGATAACGATGCCAACGACCGACAAGAGGCTTTTGTTTCCTTTAAACCTCACTACAATATGTGTATCTTTGTCCGCAGAGTTGGTGAAACTTCGTGTGACTCCCAAGATCACTGCAGAGTGCGGAAAACAGGTTACCCTAAACTGCGACGTGTCCTCATCTCGAAATGGACTATCAATCAAACACATGGAGTGGTCTCAAAACAACACATCTTTCTGTTCTGTGGACAGTAAAGGAAAAATCACACAGCACACGCCCACTCTCAGCCATTTCCACTGTGAGTATAAACATGGAGAATTATCCCTCATCTTTAAAAGAGTGCAGCCACTGGAGAGCGGAGACTCAAAGCGCTACAGGTGCAAACTACAATCCAACCGGGGAGCATCACATGCATATACAAGAGTGGAGTTACAAGGTCAGTGTCCACTGCTATTCTTATTTAGACAGTGATGTTTCAACAGCACGTCGTAAAACTGCTGTCATAAATGTACTAAATATAAAAAGACTGCTCTGCTGCTCTTTAGATACTTTGCAGTGGTGGTATAAGCTTCCAGCGCTACTTGAGGTACAGATTATGATTCTTAATAAACGGCTCAAAAGTATGCCAAAACAACTACAGCACAATGCAGATTTGTAAAAAGTAGGAATTAATACAGACGACAAGCAAACAACTTTTAAAATGCTTGTTTTCTGAATGGAGTTCAGATCAATCGGGGCATGATGGCGGATGCTACTACAGCGGTATGAACCCAAAATAAACAGATTTTTGCTGTGATATAATTGCGATAAATGGATCAAAAGTATGCTGAAATATCTATATCATGAAGATTAGTAAAAAGTCTGAATTCATGCTTTGTCAGGTCTGTCCACAAGACGACAAGTTAGGCCTAAACAACTTTTAAAACGCCTGTTTTCTCAATGGAGTTTGGATCCATCAATATTTCGCCACACAAAGATTTTGTCTTTTTTTTCTCCACAAATAACATCATAATACTGTATATCCTGATAAAATGGCAAGAGGTAGGTATGAAAAAATAGATACCGCCGAAGCCTACTGTATACTGCTACTTTTTACTTCTACTCTACTACAATCTTGTAGTTTTTACTCCACTACATTTATAAGATGACTTCAGTCACTAATTACTTTGCAGATTCACATAAATAATGCAAAATATAATCATAGGTTAACATATGCTAACAGAAGACTATATTTGTGAATCCACAAGCTACCCAGCAGTATACAAAGTGATTGTAATCTGTTCCACCTTTACCGTTAAGTAAAAATACCACTGTGTAAAAAATACTCAATTACAAGTAAAATTCCAATTCGCATTCAAAAGTGTATATATTACATTTTACATAACAGTAGGCCTAACAACAATAACAAGACCTTAAATGTCAAAAAGCTCTCAGAATGGCCACAGTGTTATATTGTCACATACATATAGTATTGGATTTTTATTTCTGATGCATTAAAATGGTGTAAAAAAAACAAAAAAAACAACATTTTCTCCCACTTTTTTAAATGTGAAAGTAAATTACAACTATAGGCTTTATCATTGGTTAATAGGTAACTTATTAATGTTTCATACACCAATACTAATCCGTTTGTAAAAACAACCTTTGAGTTGTGAGGTTGTAGAACATTTCTCTGCCTGGTTTTTATCCTCCACCAGTATCCTTCTGCACTGAAACAACTGCAGAGCGTCTGAACTCAAATTAATTGTTACACAAAAGATTAATTCATTATTTACAACTGCAAACTAATGGCATATTAGAAAATTCCACAACCTCTTTTGAAAAGGATGTACTCACTCTGGTGGATTATTGCTGAATAACTGTTTATTAATGACTTTATACAATTTTTTTTATCTGCAGACCTGGTGGCTTATTATAAAATGAGGTCTGCATAAGTTGTTAAATCAATTTTTCAGCTCTTTTGCAGAAAGTCAGTGGTTGAACCAACCAAGTAGAGGATCTTTCTTGATTAATTAAATCGCTCAATAGCTATAAAGACAGACAGTTATGCTGATGGAAGATGAACACCTGCAAAATGGACTCAAAACTTGTCCTTTTTAATGTGTTATGGCTTATCTATGAAGCATAAATGAATGATTTCTTAGATGATAAAGACATTAGTCACAACTTACAAATCTTTATGAATTACCAGAATGCCTATAATTAAAACGTTGTTTAATGTAACTGCTCGTTGAGCTAATGTTCTTTATATAGTGTTGGGCAGTGTAATCTATTAAAATAAGCATCATATTTTATAAACTCATGTGTTAAAATCTCAATATGCAAAGCAGTTGCTATATCGGCACATACATTTCTTCATACTTCATCATTCTTCAAAATGAATGTGAAGTAATGTACAATTGCAACTGCACTACAATATTTGATTAAATGTATTTTCCACCACTGCTCCCGTGTGATTGGTATAGATCACGCGGCGTCCGGGGCTGAAAAATGAAGCAAACGTGGAAGTGCCAAAAACTGCAGTTCCTCGAATGGCCACTTGAGGCTGGCTCCATTTAATCCCCATAGAGCCCCATGTTAAAATGCCCAACTTTACAGCAGAAATAAACCTGGTACAGAAACCTATGGGTGGCGCCACAGAGACTACGTCTTTGCTTTTTAGCCAACATGCACGAGAATTCCTTAAAATGCTCAGAAATAAAGACAACTGGACAAATGAGTATCTGCAGATGAAGCATCGGAAGCACCAGAACATGTGCACCCGTTTTCTGTCACCTCTCAACTGTAAAGGCAAAAACACCCCAAAAATATTAAAAATAGATGAGAGTAACAGAATCAGGATTAGATATCATATTAGATATCATTAAACACTATTGAAATTTCAATTTAATAACTAATAATTCAATTCAATTTTCAATTCAATTTTATCTACAGTGTTGTATCATAATAGAGTTATCTCAGGACATGTTTCATATAGAGCCATGCACAATGATTTATGATTTACAAAGTCCAAACAGAGCAGGTGTTAACACAGAACAGCGGTGAGAAAAAACTGCACTTTTAAGCACAAATTTTAGACAGAAATCTCAAGCAGAGCCAGACTCTGGGTGGCCATCTATCTGCATTAATATATATTTAAAAAATAATATAATAATAATAAATACACATGACAAAAAAATTCAAATCTGCCAATAAAACATTTTAGAACATTTACCAACATACATGTCAATAACTATATATTTGTGACAACCCAGTACAGGGCTGACTATATATCGAGTTAAAACTGACCAGACAGCATGCGGTATTAAACACAGCATAGCCTACCCTGATGGACTTCTTTTTTTTTTGCAGTGCAATGTTAAAACGCTATGGGATGTTAAAATGCTACATGTAAAAAAAAAAAAGTCAATTTAAGAGTTGGAACCCAGAAGTGAACTTTTCTGCGGTGTGGTTTGTTATGCAGCAGAAAGCGGCCTCTCCTCCGAGGGTGTTCCCTGGCTACGAGCTCGGAGCGGGGCCCCTCCGCTCTCAGAGACAGATGTTACGGCTGGGCTCGGACATCCACTCTCACCATAATGAGAACTCAAGGGGCCAGGGCCCACACACACTCACACACTCATGCCCATGCATGAACACATACTACACCATACCTGCCACATGCACACGCATGAGCAAAATAACAAACACCCAACACAGTGGTGAGTGAACCAAGGGTGAACTCATAATTTAATAATGATGTGCTGGTTAGAAGAATGAGTGACCTACACACACGCACACATACACGCACACACACACATACATACACGCACAAACACATGCATGCATGCACGCACACACACACACACACACACACGTTAACATACAGTGTCTTAAAGTGACAGGTTATTCAAATAGAGGGCAGGGAGAGCGAAGGAGAGATGGGAGGGCAGACAGAAAGGGCTTGTGAGAGTCTGTATGTGTGTGTGTCTCCGGCCAACCATTTTTAAATGTTTTATGAATGAACATAGCAACTTAATTATTCACCACTCTATTATTAGCTTCTAGCCCGCGATGTACGAACACATACTGTACCATGTTTTTTTCCATAATTGCAGAACTTTTCTTGTTTGTATATATGAGTTTACATGTGAGACAGACAAATGAAAGGGTATAGTGTGTGTGTGTGTGTATGTGTGTGTGTGTGTGTGTGTGTGTGCACAGGCAGAGATTCCAGTGGGTGGGTGGTGGGTGGGAACAGGGGACTGCATTAAAAACATGACTTTTATTTTGATGAAATTAAAGACATTTGCACAACAGACTAACACCACAAATTGGTGCATTGAAATTCACCAGAATGCAGAAAATTAAGTGTTTCATGCTAAAAACGTCCCGGGGGAAGACTCCCAAACCTACGGAAGCACATTTCATTCACAAAAGAAAAAAAGAACAAAATGACGAGATGTTCTGAGATCCTGATCTCATAATTATGACATCTTTTCTGTGAGATAAGGTGTCTTTTTTTTTTTTTCTTTTGTGAATGTAATGCGCTTCCGTACAAACCCCCCGTTCCCCCCCAATGTTGAAACAAAACCTACACCCTTGAGTGTGTGCATGCCAGGATGTTTATTGTGCATGTTACTGCTGGACTCTCAGTCTCTTCAGGGTGCGTTTGGCTTTAATAAAGCACAGCCGGCCTAAGAAAGTCAACAAAAGCTACTCCGAGGGCAGAGTTAAAAACAGAAGTCTGATTAAAATATTAGCTTTTAAATGTCCTTAACCTTATGCCTTTCCAAAAGGAGACTCTCCATGGGGTCCCGGTGGAAGAGGCAGAAACTGAAAGATAAGAGATGGATCCTGAGGGAAGGAGAGAACAGTGTGATAAGACCTGGCTAAGCCTCGCCGTCGGTAATTACCTCCACGCTAATGCTACGCCAGGAAATCCCGGCGGGAGCATGGAAAAAGATGAGGACGAAAGATTGAAAAAAACATAAAATTAAAAAAAAAAAAAGAAAAAAAAGAGGAGCGATTGAATTTGTGATATTATTGGCTCCAAGATTAGACAAAGGAAAAGACATGGAAAATAGTAAGATGGAGGGAGATAGAACAGAGGATGAACAAGAGGGAGAGTGAGAGGATGCAAAGCGGTGGGAGGAGCAGGTACACGGTGACCCAGATCTTCCTCCCGGTAACACACACGGGGGGGTGGGGGGGGCAGGCTGCTGTCTGCTGCTGCGGGACCAAAGGATGAAGAGATGCAGGACACGAATATGAGATAAAGCAGCGGCTGCAGCGTGACAGCTGGTCTAAATCGCAATAAACATGTGGAGACATGCACGTTTGAAAAACAATCAAATTCGGACAAATTGTGTTTTTTTTTTGTGCTAACTGCTAGAACCTGTTGGGCGTGTATAAGAGCTGGCAGCTACTCTCTGTGCTCTCTCTCTCTCCTTCTCTTCTCCCTCTTTCTTCCTCGGGAGACTGTCCTCATCGAAAAACGCCCCCATATGTCCTTTGTACAAGCAGCTTATTTACGATCCGTATTTATGTTTATTGTCAGGCGTAGACCTCTCATGTCCGTGGTAATTATGATGGAACAAAGGAAGTCATGTAACATAGTATTAAGACCAGTTTCGGGTGGGCTGGTGGATGGGTCAAACCAACAGGACTTTGACCCAGGAAACTGGTGTTTATGTCACATTCTACGTAATGTGCATAATTCCGTCCTGTAACAAATGTACTGATTTTAACACAAGCTATGATCTTTTTCTCATCTTAACCAAGTAGTTTTGGTGACTTAAACCAAACTGGAGAGATGTTCCGATACCATTTTTTTCCCGTCTCCATTCCGATACCTGAACTTGCGTATTGGTCGATATCAAGTCCTGATTTGACAGTCAGTCATAACTGAAAAAGAACAAATATAAAATGGCCTTTTTAGTCCAGGTGTAACTACATCAAAACAGATTTCTTTCTGGGCTTAAATTATCGGATCGGTGCATAGACTCGCATACTTCCCGATCCCGATCCAGCATTTTAGGCAGTATCAGAGGCATATTCCATACTGGTATCGGATCAGTACTCCCAAATTGCAACTGCTACACAACGTTAAGTACGTGTTTAAATCTGCGACCTGCGAGGACACGTTGAACTCCTGCCACCGGTAGGGGAGGTCATTTTAGGAACGCTCCTGTCGGACGTGTTACAGGGTAGAAACAAACAACCTGTGTGGTCGTATGAGTTGGAGGACTTGTTGCTGTCTCTCTCTCTCGCTCCTCTTTGATGGGAGCACCTTGGTGATTTCTCCCAAAACACACAGGGACAAATGAGGCCCTGAGCGTCCCGTTAAAAATGAAACAACCCAGCAGAGGGTTCATGTCCCTCAGGATTTGACCTAGACGCAGGTAAACACAGACACACACACACAGACGTATACACACACACACATTTGGGAATGCAATTACTGAGCCTGTGCAACAGCCACAGAGAACTGGGGTGCACCTTTACAAAGGGGAGAGGAGGGTGTGTGTGTGTGTGTGTGTGTCAGTGGCCCAGTTACAGCGGAAGGATAAAATTGCTGCATCCATGACCCTTCTAAACAAAGCCGATCCCACCTGTTCATTTGAAATGCTCCACCTGTGCTTGCATGTGTGTATTTGTGCATTTGTGTGTGTATTGTGCATTGTATGTGTGTGTATGTGTATTGTGCATTGTATGTGTGTGTATGTGTATTGTGCATCACTACAGATGTCTTATTACACGGATATATTTCAAGTTTCGAGCATTCGCCTTTCATTAGTCAAAAAACACACACTTCCACACAAACTCCTCACAAAAACTGCAGGATGCATGGATCATTGTGCAGAGATTTCTATAGCAGGTGGAAAATATGGCTGAGCAGCCGGTCCGCGAGAATCATTGGCCACAACTCAATACACTTCAGGCTGTTGGGACAGTATTTATTTTTAGATGCTTTATGGTTCTTGGCTGTGTGGCCCTGATGCTAGAGAAAGTCTTGGACACACACAGAAAGAGCACACACACACATCTGTATTTGTATATTCTCAATTAGTGGTTCGAGATTAGAGCTCTATTCTCTGTTTTTCACCAAAACACATTGAATGTATTCTTGAGGTGTTTCCTTCCTCATAAAACATTCTGAAAACAGATGTTATTAATATTTTATATCATGCATTGTTTACATCCATGGTTGCTACCTTGCTGTTTTATTCACTGCCTTATTTTTATTGATGCATTCTTTGTTCATTACCACCACCAGTCAGCAGAACGTTCCTTAGTTTCTACCTCCCTGTTTCCAGTGCCCTTGCTCGGATCACACCCATCTTCCAACTCTGCCAACATTTTGATCTCAATTACACACCTGGAAAGTATTGTGACTGTATCTTGCACAGTTTTCGGGCCAGGGGCATAAAGTGGAGCGGGCCAAGGCCCCTTTCCTACTCCCTACTCCCCCTACTTCTGGTGCCATTGCACGGACCACACCCATCTTTGAAATTGTCCTTCATTTTGATCGCAATTACACATCTGTAAAGTTTCGTGACTACATCTTGTGCGGTTGAGACGCTATCGCAGTTATAAAATCTGTCAGCAGACAGACAGACAGACAGAAATATAAATATGTGGAAAAGTACTCAAAACTGCCTCTGTTGTAGTTCCCAATACAGTAGGTGTCTCCAGGACCATGATGACACACACACACACACACACACACACACTTTACATTATCATTATGTCTCACTATGTAAGAGTTAATGTTAAAACAGCACCGCTTTAGGCATCATCATTGAAATGCTGCACATTTCCCGGGCTGTTTTCACCCGTCCATCTGTCACTCATCAATCACTGCTCAGCCTTATCATAGCTGTGACAGCCTGTCAGGTCCCTGGTGCGCTCTCACATATCTCCGCCCCTCCAATATTCCCGCACACTGGTGTATGCAAATGCCCACTCACGCTGAGGCACACGAGCTAATGGAAAGACCAAAATTGTCCAGTAATTCTGCGTTCAGCACAATGGAGAGCTCCATTGCTGCAGTTTCTTGCTGAGTGTCATTGCCTCATTTCAGGACCAAGGACAGCGCCAGGCATCCGCTTCATGTCTGCTCGTACACAACTCCTCTGTTGTCTGGCAATTTTCAGTGAGTGTGCAGTATTTCTAACGGAGGATAAAAACAACACTCTCTCGCTCTCTGCCATCAAAACAACGGCAGTGATGCAGCTTTCAAAGCCTTTATAGTAATCTAGGATGCATCAACATCTATTAAATATACATAGGCTTGATAATACAGTGTATTAAGCAAGATAAATGTTTGAAACGCAGCTCTTTTTGGTCTAGAAAAACTCAGATTTCCGCAAACATGAAATGAAAGCATTGGCGGTTTGATAATGGCAGAGATAATGTAGGTAAACAGACATAAGCCAGGCCTCCAATCATACCAATAATAACCACCGCAGAGGGGGGACAGACTTTGTAGCATCTGCTGGCAGGCTGGACTAACGCCAGGGGCGCTGACACTAGTACTGTAACTCACAACAACCAGCACTAAATAACGTGCCTTTTATCAGGGCCGACGTATCTGTGGACCTCCTGCTGATGGAGATTTAACTGCCAAATAGCCCTGAGCGTCTACGAGTGGGGAAGAAAATGTTGATGTTAGTATTAAGGCTGTACAGAATACTTCGAAGCATCTGAGCTTCATTCATAACCGGCGTTGTGCTACTTACTGAAAATGAGTAATTAGTTACAGTTACTAGTTACCTCATTAAAAAAAGTACTTTTTATTACTTTACTGATTACTGCCACCAAAAAGTAATGCATTACTGTGATGAGTAACTTTTTAAATGTCTACTTTGAAATGCGGTGGGGGCACATGCAGTTTCCGGGGGCCCAAATATGTGCTTATATTCTAATTTTGAAAGTTTAGAAGTGTATAAGAGTTATAAGGGCTTAGGACATTATGATGGAAGTATATGATGGACAACAGGACTTTTATGAGTCCCGAGACCCGAGTTTGCATCCCGGTTGAAACATTTTAACATCCAAACCATGATGTTTTTTTCTAACCTCAACAACTCTTTTCAGTGCCTAAACCTAAAGGAAGTCACTGAAATGCGGGTGTTTTTTTTTTCTTAACGTACCGGCGACTTGTTATCAGCCTGCATTGGATGGGGCTATCATCCCCATTCAATACACTGATATGAGCCTTCTGGATCTTCTACCTTGGGGATACGACCTCTACTAACCGAGATATACAGTAGAATGATAACGGCCATTCAATCGAGTGATAACATTCGAAACAGGTGACTTATGTTTCATAAGTTGTTGCAGCAATTCTTACCATTTGGTGCCAAATTTAACCAATATTACAGGAGCACTGAACCACCATCGCTGTTGTTATTATCTCCGCCGGGATCATTCGTTCGTTTGTATCTGTCTGTAGCTAATCTTACTGCTGGGCTTATCAGCCTTTTTTATGCACATTTATGACTGTATGCTCAAGTTGCGCTGGTAGTTTTAATCATTCAATAATATCAGCCAGCTGCTGAAAAGCTTTTGTCAGCTTACTCATCATTAAGTCATCGCTCATCACCACCTGGTGTGCGGGTTGACCTGGGTTTGTGTAAGCTTACTAGAAAATATTACAGTCTATTAATAACTTACAGAAACATTGCGTGCAATAACAAAGTAACGAGCCTTTCAGTCATGTTAATTTATTACTTCATTAAAAAAAATGTGTTGAGTGCTCGTTACTGCTAAAAGTAACAGTTACTGTTAGTCCCAACACTGTTCATAACGTTGACATTCAAATTCTAAATCAACATTCGAATACTGCAGCTTTTTTTCTTTTCTTTTTTTTTTTAAGTCTGTTCATCCTGTTTAAACCTGGAGTTTCTGCAGATGAAGATTAGGATAGAATAATAGTATTAGTATTATACTATTTGTAGAATAAGATTCCAGTGGTGGCACAGAAACCACTGAGAGTCCATCTTCTGTTTCAGATGTTGTTATCATACTGTCGGTGATGTGTCGGTGCTTTTGTTCTGGTGCTCTGCACAGATCCGAGACCCGCCCGCCTGATCTTATCTCCGGCTCTCTGGACTTCTGTCCGGTTGTTGTCGCTGGGGACCGCCAGTAAACAATAACCTTATATATTTTTAGGTTCACAAAATGTAGCATAAAATCTGATATATTACATATATATAGCCTCCTGCCATCGGGCAGAGAAAAGTATGCCCTTCGGCGCACAGACAAAGCCTGTAGGCAGTGCTTTTCATTAGTCATTGCACGTTTCTGTAATAATGTATAGGCCTATGAATTATGTGAGAGTTTCAAAAACAACTTTTTCACTGCGGTAAAAAGCTGCAGGCTATAAACGGGGCGGTCTAACAGCAATTTAGCACCATAGATTACATTTATATAACGTTAACCACAATAACAAACTTCTATTTCAGCTCTAACACTATTAAGCTTAAAGTAAATTAATCAAGTTCTTACAAAAACAAAGATGGCGTCATAAAATATGAGGACAGACATTCAAAGCTTCATTTGAATACCTCAAATAGAAGCTTTAAATGTAAAACAAATGACATCCAGTACAGCCCGCTGGTATGTGGTTGTGTTTCTAGAGAGCAAAGGAAAGCAACAACATGTGTGTTTTTTATTTGTTTGTGTGTGCTCAGGAATGTTTGGGTGTATAGATATAAAACTCTGCCAGCTCCTGTAAGTGGCTAGCATATGGGATGGCAACTGTTGCCTTCATGGGGAAATGGACGGATTAATTGAAATTGAACACAGATAGGAGAACAGACACGCAAGTGATGAGCACTTAACACAATCATCAAGGCGAAATCACACAGGGACAGCTTGTGTAGTGTGTATTTGTGTGTTGTGTGCTGATGTGTTTGTGCTGGTGCTTTCGAGGGGGATGTAGACTAATGAAGAAAATAAAAATTAACACTTGATTAATTTGTGTGTGCGGACAGCCCAGTACCTGTGGATAATCGTCAGCCTTGCGAACCATTAGCAAATACACTGTGCTAATGGGGTTGTGTGTGTAGACTGACAATGAGGAGGATGTGTTGCTGCTCGCAGTACTGAAACAGGCAACCGACGCTCGTGCACGGCTGACCTGGATATGGAGGCGTCGTTAGCAGCGAAACTGCAGTAGCTTTACACTAGCTTCAAACATATAGCACTGTAAGCAAGCTCTGATTATTTCCTCCACCAGACCCAGCTGGTGGAGAGGGACAGGCCCTATCTGTCTGTGTAACCCTTTGCTACTCATCATCACCATGTGTGTGTGTGTGTGTGTGTGTGTGTGTGTGTGTGTGTGTCTCACACATGTCATCACCCTGCAGTGAAAAATAGAAACAGTGAAACTGCAGTAGCCTTACAGCTTCAAACATATCGCATTGTAAGAATAAGTATAGCACCAAAACATATGACATAATAGCCAGGGGTTTCAGTAAAAAGGTCTAACTGGGGTCAATACAGTCTAGTCTTACTTAAAGGAATAGTTCAACAGTTTGGAGAATATGCGTATTTTTGCAGAGTTAGATGAGAAGATTGATACTACTCTCATATCTTTATCATGAATGTATAATAAAACCTGGATACAGCGCTGCCGCTCAGCCATGAAGACATTTGTTTCCAGTGGTCACTCGCGGTACTACAACAAAAAATACCCCTGCAGCCCTCAAAGCTTTTTCTCCATAGGCCTCCATTGTCAAAAGAGACGCCTGTAAAACTGTTCGATTATGACTCTTTCTATTCTGTATTTTAAATCCATGGACTTTTTATATTTGTAAAACCTAGCGAGGGCCCGAGCACGGACAACATCGGCGAGGACCTGATTGAAACTGAAGGAATTATTAAACACATTATGTCTCCTTTGTTTAATATGTAAACAGACGATGTGATAACGATAATTTGCCATTCTACGAGGGGTTATTTAGTCCCAATGGTTACCAAAATGTCAAAGTATTCAGAGTAAGCTGTGAAAATATTCTAAATATAGCATACACCTTTTTAAGGTGGCCCCATCCACAGCAGTACATTGCTTAGCTTCTGTGTCAGGACTCCTGTCTGTTTCTCCAAACTGCAACCGCCATCTACTCTACTGACTATGGATAAGTACGTCATATAACCCCACTTCCAAAAATCCTAAACTATTCCTTTAACTCCATGTTTAATATGCAGGCCAGTGTTTGGTCAAGTGCGTAGTAAGATAACCTGCAGGTAGACTGTTGGGATGATATAATATATATTTTAGTGCATTGTGACTGTGGGTGTGCCATGTCGTATTCTTCATGATAATACCAGTATAATATCATGACAGCGGCAATATTCAGACTTGTTGACGTAATGACGTCATACCCTTCATACAGGAAAGGACATTCTGATGTGGAAGTTCAGAAGAAATTCTGATCAGTTTAGTAGAATGATCACACTGGTATGATCACCAGAGGATTAAATCAAACCCCCAATATACAGTCAAGTCACACAAAGTGAAAGCAGAGAGCTGTCTATAATTTACTCAGCCACTCTAGTTCTGTCTGCATGTCCATTATGCAAGTCTGCACTCCACTCAGAGTGCTCCACTTGTCAACTAAGAAGATTTATGAGTCACAGAGACAAAGATCTGCAACTTTCTCTCTGACCCTCTGTCCCCTCACTCGTCCTCTAATTCTCTCCATCTTCTCCCTCTGATCATTTCCTCCTCCGGACCCAGCTGGTGGAGAGCGACAGGTCAGGCCCTATCTGTCTGTGTAACCCTTTGCTACTCATCATCAGTGTGTGTGTGTGTGTGTGTGTGTGTGTGTGTGTGTGTGTGTGTGTGTGTGTGTGTGTGTGTAGGTGGTGAGATTGGATTGAAGGTAAGTGATTTGGGGAAAACAGGAGCAAATGGATGAGAAGAGGACAGGAGTGATGGCAGAAGGAGTCCTTTGAACACTGTGGAGAGCTCTTAGGTGTGTGTGTGTGAGTGTGTGTGTGCACATGTGAGTGTGTGTGTAAGTGATGTCTTTGCCGTGTACTGTAGGCCATGAGAGCAAATCACCAAAGGAGCACGGTGAGAGTCTGGCAAGACACTTAAAACGTCTAACAAACTTGATTAACCTGAAGAAGTGTATACTGCAGTGATGCAGGCCGGTCTGTTCGTAGCTATGACAACAAAAAGTAATGTACAAATGTCATTTTTTAATAACCATACCAAGTCATGTTGTTGCCTAAACCTAACTAAGTATATCTGTAGCCTAAACCTACCGAATTAGTCCTGTTTCACGTTTATCGCCTCGTTAATGACGTGTGTATCACATGACCGGCACATGTATTTAAAACAGAACACGTACTATAAATACAAACTATTTGTGCATACATTTTCATATTCATTATACGACCCGTTTATGAGAATGCGTTGAGTGATGACATGCGTACTCATACTCGCACATAAGTTAGACAATGTAATATTAGACAGAAGAAATAAACTATACAGCCAAAAGTATGCGGACACCCTTGTGTCATATATTCTGTTAGCTATTATATTTTGTAACTGCTGTTAAAGGTGGGAATCTTCTGTCAGCTCACGATTCGATTCTGATTCAGAAGTGTTACGATGAGATTATAAAACGATTATCGATGCATCTTGATTCATCAAAATGTTTGTGATTTATTTCTTCTCACTATGCGACTACTTGCTGTTGGCAACAGCGAGAGGAAGTCCTGTGTTTGTTTGACTCATCCACCCCCCCCCCCAACCTTCCTCAGTACACAGACATCATACTGTCATCTTACAGCGCCGCAGTCGAGCAGCGGCTCTGAGCGTCTGATATTGCAGCGGATGGGTTTACACTGGAGTTAGTTGAAAGCCCTGTGCGTCTCAT